>VMDO01028746.1:0-23489 GCA_007922755.1 Pedetes capensis
AAAAAAAAGATAAAAGGAAAAAAGAAAGAAACAAAGAAACAAAGGAAGGAAGCAGCATCTAAGCTGAGAAGGAGTCTTGGCTAACAGCCAGCAAGAAAGGGGAAACTTGGCCCTACATGTTAATGGTCTTAACACTCTAATTAAAAGACACAGATTGGGTAATTGGAATAAAAAACAAGGTCTAACTGTTTCTTGTCTGCAAGAAACACAACTCACTGGCAAAGATAAACAGATTAAAAGTGAAAGGATAGAATACAATATTCCAAGCAAATGGAACCTGAAAGCAAGCAGGAGTAGCTATACTCATATCTGACAAAGTAGACTTTAAGCCAAAGTTAGGCAGAAGAGACAAAGAAGGTCACTACATGTTAATAAGAGAACAACCCATGAAAAGACATAACAAATGTGAATGCATATTCACCAAGTGTTGGTGAACCCATATTTCATAAACCAAATTCTACTGAACATAAAAGGACAGATAATTCCAGATGAAATAATAGTGGGATATTTTAATACCATATTCTCACCAATAGACAAATCATCCAGACAAAAAAAATAACAAATAAACTTCAGCATATGAAAAAGATTATCCACCATGACCAAGTGGGATTTATACCACAGATGCAAGGCTGGTTTAACATACAGAAATCAATTAATGTAATCCAACATATCAAGAAACTGGCAAACAAAAACCACATGGTCATCTCAAGTGATGATGAAAAGGCCTTCAACAAAGTGCAACACCTATTCATGATAAAAACGCTGGAGAAGATAGGTATAGCAGGCAAATACCTTAATATCATAAAAGCCATTTATGACAAACCTACAGCCAACATTATATCAAATGGAGAAAACTGAAACCATTTATTCTTAGATCTGGAACAAGACAAGGATGTCCTCTCTCTCCTATTCTATTTCACATGGTAATTGAAGTCCTCACCAGGTCAATCAGACAGGAAAAAGAAATCAAAAGGATACTGATTGGCAAGGAAGATGTCAAGTTATCCTCATTTGCAGATGATATGATTCTATACCTGAAAGACCCCAACACCTCAACCAGAAAACTTCTAGAACTAATCAACAACTTCAGCAAAGTAGCAGGTTATAAAATCAACACACAAAAATCAATAGGTTTTATTTACAACAACTGCAAACAGGAAGAGAAGGAAATTTCAGAAAAAAAGACCTTTCATGATAGCCGACCAAAAAATTAAATACCTTAGTATCAATCTAACCAAAGACCTTTCAGATCTCTACAAGGAAAATTTCAAAACATTAAAGAAAGAAATAGTAGAGGACACTGAAAAATGGAAATACCTTCCCTGCTCCTGGATAGGGAGAATTAATATACTAAAAATGGCTATCCTACCAAAAGCAATTTATAGATTTAATGCAATCCCCATTAAAATTCCAATGACTGACTTTACAGAAATAGAAAAAATGATCCAAAAATTCATATGGAACCACAAAAAGACCATATATAGCCAAAACACTCTTAAGCTGCAAAACTAATGCAGGTGAAATCACAATCCCTAACTTCAAGCTATACTATAGGGATGTGGTAGCAAAAACAGATTGGTACTGGCACAAAAATAGGCCTGAAGACATTTGGAACAGAATAGAAGACCCAGAAATACCTCAACACACCTATAGTTACCTGATTTTTGACAAAGGAGCAAAACAAACTGGAAAAAGGATAGTCTTTTCAATAAATGGTGCTGGGAATCATGGATATCCACATGTAGAAAAATGAAAAGTGACCCACTTCTCTCAATATGCAAGAGAGTTAACTCAAAATGGATAAAAGCTCTCAACATAAAACCAGAAATTTTAAAACTTATAGAAGACAAGATAGGCAATACACTCCATCATATAGGCATAGGAAAGTATTTCCTTAATAGGACTCCAATTGCTCAAGAAATTGCAACAAGAATAGATAAATGGGATTACATGAAATTACAAAGCTTCTGCACAGCAAAAGAAATAATTAACAGAGTCAAGGAAACCCCCACTGAATGGGAATAACTCTTCGCATCCTATACATCAGACAAAGGTCGAATTACCAGAATTTATAAAGAACTCAAGAAAAAAACTCCCAAGAAAACAAATAACCCAATACACAAATGGGCAAAGGAACTGAGTAGACAGTTCTCAAATGAAGAGGTCCATAAAGCCATAAAACACATGAAAAAATGCTCAATATCCCTAGCCATTAGGGAAATTCAAATTAAAACAACTCTGAGATTTCATCTTACATCAATAAGAATGGACAAGATCAGTAAAACAAATAACAAATGCTGGCAAGGTTACAGAGTAAAGGGAACATTCTTACATTGTTGGTGGAGCTGTAAATTGGTCCAACCACTGTAGAAATCAATGTAAAGGTATCTTAAAAAACTAAAAATAGATCTACCATATGACCCAGCTATAACACTATTGGGAATTTACCCAAAGGGAGATGTGACATCATACCACAGAGACACCAGCATCTCCATGTTCAATGCTGCACTTTTCACAATAGCAAGGATATGGAATCAACCAAAGTGCCCTTTACCAGAAGAATGGATAAAAAACACTATGATACATATACACAATGGAATACTACTCAGCAATAAAAAAATGAAATAATGCCATTTGCTGCAAAATGGATGGAATTGGAGAAAATTATTTTAAGTGAATGAACACAAGCTCAGAAAGAGAAATACCACATGTTCTCACTCATGTGGGAGCTGAATCAAAATTATAAGAAGGAAAAAATCCTATACAAAGGTCGTATCATAATAAAAGAAAAAAATGCTAAGAATGGTATTGTTATAGATGGTCTAGAAAATGCATGTAATAGTTCTGACAAGATAAAAAGAAAGTTCACTCCAGGAAAAGTTTCTCTTAAACAGATCTGGAACCCAAGGATATATAGAAAAATATTGCCATAAAAAGACAAGTAAATGGTAGAGAAGCCTTTGATGGGAGGTTGGATGGGGGGAGGAAGCACACAAGAGGGTAAGGGGTGGCCCCTATGAATAATGTACAACAAAATGCATCTATGGAAATGTCACAATGAAAAGCATGTCAGAATGAATCACATTAAGGTGTACATTAAAAATTTCCATTAAAAAACTTCAGTTAAACTTTGTTACAAATCAAATGGACTTAATATATCTACAGAATATTCCATCCAACAGCTGCAAATTTCACATTCTTCTTAGCAGCCCCTGTAACTTTCTCCAAAATCAGTCACACTTTAGGCCATAAAATAAGTCTTAATGAATACAAAATAATTGAAATAATTTCTTGCATCTCATCAGATCATAATGGAATAAAACTAGAAATTGACATTATGAGAAGCCATAGAAAATACACAAGCATATGAAGACTGAACAATATGCTTTTGAACAATCTGTGAGTCATCAAAAAAATCAGGGAAAAATTAAAAATTTCCTAGAATCAAATGAAAATCCAACTGTGGAATATAGCAAAGGTAGTTCTAAGAGGGAAATTTATAGCTGTGAGTACCTATATTTAAAAGGCACAGACATCACCAATAAATAAC
Organism: Pedetes capensis; assembly: GCA_007922755.1. NCBI lineage: Eukaryota > Metazoa > Chordata > Mammalia > Rodentia > Pedetidae > Pedetes > Pedetes capensis. The sequence continues at coordinate 3,551 of VMDO01028746.1, forward strand.
CTAATAATATACCCTCTGTTGTTGTTGTTGTTGTTGTTGTTGTTGTTGTTGTTAGGTGCCATCAAGTTGAGTCTGATTCATAGTGACACAATGCACAGAAGAACAAACCACTCCCCGAATCTGTGCCTGGCACACAATCTTATTTATGTTTAAGACCATTGTTACAGACACTTTCTCAGATCCTTTAGTTGAGGATTTTTGTTTTGTTCATTGACCTGCCACTCTCCCAAACATGATGTCCTTCTCTAGGGAATGGTCCCTCTTGACTACATGTCCAAAATACATAAGAAGCAATCTAGCCATCCTTGCTTCCAAGCAGCACTGTGGTTGCACTTCTAGGATAGATCTGTTTATTCTTTTGGCAGTCCATTGGATATTCAATATTTGTCTCCAGCACCATCATTCAAAAGCATCAATTCTTCTCCTGTCTCTCTTGTTCAATGCCTAGCTTCCACAACCATATGATGTGACTTAAAATACCATGGCATGAGTCAGGCGCACTTTTGTCTTCAATATGAAATCTTTACTTTTCAATACTTTAAAGAGATCTTTTGCTACAGCTTTTCCCAGAGCAATGCATCTTTTGATTTCTTCCACAGGTGTTGATTTTAGAACCAAGTAAAGCAAAATCATGGACAACCTCAATCTTTTCTCCATGTATCATGAAGTTGCATACTGACTCAGTTGTAAGGATTTTTGTTTTGTTGATGTTGAGTTGCAATGCATACTGAAGGCTATGGTCTTTCATCTTCATCAGCAAGTGTTTCAAGTCTTCTTCACTTTCATCAAGAAAAGCTGTGTCCTCTGCATAACTATACAGGTTGTTAGTGACTCTTCCTCCAATCCTGATGCCACGTTCTTCTTCATAAAGTCCAGCATCTCAGATTATTTGTTCAGCATAGAAATTGAAGAGATATGGTGAAAAGATATAGCCCTGATGCACACCTTTCTTGACTTTAAACCAAGCAGTGTTTCCTTATTCTTTTTGAATGACTGCTTCCTGTTCAATGTACAGATTCCTGATGAGTACAATTAGGTGCTCTGGTATTCCCATTCTTCATAGTGTTATCCATAATTTGTTATGATCCACAGTCAAATGCCTTTGAATAGTCGATAAAACATAGATAGACATCTTTCTGATATTCTCTGCTTTCAGTAATATCCATCTGACATCAGCAGTGATGTCCCTGATTCCCCACCCTTTTCTGAATCTGGTTGATCATCTGGTACTTCCATGTCTATATACTGATCCAGTCACTTTTGAATGACCTTTTGTAAAATTTTTCTTCCATGCTAGGTCTTAGAAAAGCAAGAACAAGCCAAACTCAAAATTAGTAGAAGAAAAGAAATAATAAAGATCAGAGTTGAAATTAATGAAATGGAAGCCAGAAGAACAAAACAAAGCATCAGTGCAATAAAGAGTTTCGTTGAAAAGATAAACAAGACTGAAAAAACTGTAAAACTAGAAACAAGAAAAAGTTGTCTACTCCTACCACTCTTACTCAATATAGTGCTTGAGGCTGGACCAGGTGGTACATGCCCCTAATCCCAGAAACTCAGGAGGCAGAAGCAGGAGGATAGCAAATTTGAGGCAAGGGGCAGCCTACACAATTTAGCAAGACCCTGTCTCAAGTTTAAAAAAAATTAAAAAGGCTGGCCATGTAACTTATTGGTAGAGCGCTTGCAAATTATACACAAGGTCCTGGATTCAGCCACATAGTATTACAAACCAAACAAACAAACAAACAAAAACTAGTGCTTAAGATCCTAGCCAGAGCAGTAAGGCAAGAGAAAGAAATAAAAGGGATACAAATAGGAAAGAGAGAAGTCAAATTATCTCTGTTTGCAGATGATATGATCTTGTACTTAAATAACCAAAAAACTCCACCAGAAAACACTTAGATCAGATAAACACTCAGCATAGTAGCAGGATACAAAGTCAGCATACAAAAATTGTAGCTTTTCTATATTCCAATAATGAACTCACTGAAAAAGAAGTCAGGAAATCTATTCTCTTCACAATAGTCTCAAAGGAAATAATAACATACCTATGCATAAAATTAGTTAAAGATTTTAAAGACTTCTATCTACACTGAAAACTATAAAGCACTGAAGAAAGAAACTGGAGAAGACACTAGAAGATAGAAAGACTTCTCATATTTATCAATCAGGAGAATACTGTAAAAATATGCATAGTACCAAAAGTGATCCAATGCAATCTGCGTCAAGATTCCAACGACACACATCAAAGAAAGTGACCAAAACAATCTCAGAATTCATATGGAAATACAATAGACCCTGAATAGCCAAAGAAACTCTGAGCAAAAAGAGCAATGCCAGAGGTATCATGATTACTTTTGTTGGGTGCCATCAAGTCACATCTGACTCATAGCTATCCTCAGGATTTTCAATGGCTGGTGGTTTCAGGATTATTTTGGGAGCAGATTGCCATGTCCTTCTCCCATTCTTGTGATGCTGGGGATTGAACCTAGGGCCTCAGATGCAGCAGAGAGGCATCCTACCAACTGAGGTAATCTCTATCCCATATTACAGAGCTTGGAGTAACAAAACACCATGGTACTGACACGAACATGTAAACCAGTGGAATAGAAGATCCAGAAATAAGTCCACACAGACACAGGCAACTGAAAAAAGAGCCAAAAAACACAACATTGGGAAAACTGGATATTCGCATGTAGAAGATTGAAACTAGATACCGCTCTCTCACTTTGTACACAAATCAACTCAAAGTGGACCAAAACCCCTAATATAAGACCCAAAACTTTTAAACTACTACAGTAAAATACAAGAGAAATACTTTGAGATATAGGCATAGGCAGTAACTTCCTTATTAGGACCCCAATAGTTCAAGAAATAACACCAATAACTGACAAGTGGGATTAGATTAAACTAAAAAGCTCCTGCACAGCAAAAGAAAGAATTAACACAGTAATTAAACAGCCTGCAGATTGGGAGAAAATCTTTCACAGCTATTCATCCAATACGGAATCAAGATCCAGAATATATAAAGAACTAAAATAAATAAATAAACAAATAAATAAATCCAATCAATGAGCAAATGAAGTGAGCAATTTTCCAGTGAAGAAATAGAAATGATTGATAAATACATTCAAAAAATATTCAACACCCTTAGCTATTATTGTTGTTGCAGGTGCCTTCTAGACGAGTCCTACTCATAGCAACCTTTATAGGGTTTTAAATGGCTGATTGTTTTGGGGAATGGATTGCCATGTCCTTCTTCCAATTTTGCAGTGCTGGGAATGGAATTCTGGACTTCAGAGACTGCAGAGCGATGCTCTAGGGAAATGCAAATCAAAACTACATTGAAGTTTCATCGCACTCCAGTCAAAACAGCTATCATTAAGATTGAGAGAAAAAAAAGAAGCTGCTCATGGTGGCACATGCCTGTAATCCCAGTGGCTGGGGAGTCAGAGACAGGAGGATCACACTTTGAGACTAGAGTCAGTCTGCATAATTTAGCGATACCTTGTCTTAAAAAGTAAAAAAAAAAAAAAGGCCTGGGGGTGCAGCTCAGTGGTCAAGCGCTTGCAAAACATGCAAGCACAAGACCCTGGGTTCAACCCCCAGTACCGCAAAAAAAAAAAAAATGCAAAAAATCCAGGCACAATGGTGCATGCTTGTAATCCCAGTGACTCAGGAGGCACAGACAGGAGGATCTCAGGTTCGAGACCAGAGGCAGGCTGCATAATTTAGCGAGACCCTGTCTCAAAAAGTCAAAAAAAAGGGGGGGCTAGGGGTGCATCTCAGTGGTACAGCATTTTCAGAGCATGCATGTGCAAGGCCCTGGGTTCAACCCCAAGTACTAAAAAAAAATACAAAAAACAAATATGTTGGTGAGGGTGCAGAAGAAAAAGGAGTCTTACACCTTACTAGTGGGAACAAAAATTCATCCAGCCCCTATGAAAATCAGTTATGAAGACTTCCTCAAAATACTAAAGATAGAATTTTCATATTGTTATGATTTGAATCTAAATGTTCCCCCAAAGCAGGTCCTGGAATAGTTAAAACAATATTGACAAGGTCCTAGAATAGGTAAAATTATCTTGGCAAAGAAGAATAAAGCGGGAGAATGACTCAATCTGACATTAATGCATTCCGAATAGCTATAGCAATCCACAAAGTGGGGCATAGACAGTGAGACAAACGTTGATCAATGGAACAAAATAGAGAAACTAGAAATAGACCCACACAAGTATGTCAAGTTGATATTTGATGAAGGACAAAGCAACTCAATGGAGGAAAAATACTTTTTTTTTTCAACAAGTTTTGCTGCAGTAATTAGAAAGAAATAAGTTTTAGAAATAACCATTATGCTAAACCTCACAGCTTAATATAAAAATTAACTCAGGCATTTTTCTGGAGGTGGCAAGATGGCAGACAGATAATGCACACCTTCTGTCCTGGAGTAGAGGGAAGCCTTGATTAGGTGTTTGGAACTCACATTTAATAGATAGAAACAGTGATAGTTTAGATTGGGAGATAGAGGATGAAGCTGGACAAACCCTGAAATCGAGGATTTGGCTTCAGAGAAGTTTCACAAGGGACAGTAGCTAGACCATCATTCCACCATTTTGCCATCACACAGATGGCTGATAGAATCTCAGAGACTCGGAGGGGACATCACGCACACGTCCACAGGGGCTGGACCCAACACAGAGTGCAACCTTGACATCACACTGTCGCCCTGCCCACGGGATACAAACTACAAGTTTCAGGTGAGTCAGTTTGAGATGGCACACAAAATCACCATCCCTAGCGGCATATGTCCCTCAGCCTGAGATGCTGGGCTGTTGTAGGACCCTCCCACAAGAAAATAGGTATCAGATCCATGAGAGTGGATACACGAGGGTATGAGGAGTGATTGAGGAGGGAACTGGGAAACCGGTGCCAGCGGTTGATGTTGAGAGCTGAGACGCGGCTCCCTCCCTCCTGTTGTTGCGGGACAGTTGTGCAGATGCAATCTCCACAGACATACGAACATACATACACCAAGATCCCAGACACACCAGAGGTGATCCTAAGTCATCCAACTGCACTGTAGAGTAGGCTGGGGTCTACGGAGGCGACTGAGCCCCACACGAGGACAGAGTACTCCTTTTCAGCAGAGCCTAGCGGCACAATTAGTCACAATTAGAGCAGTTTCGAGCACAATAGCCACACACAGACAGACCTGCTACAGAGTCCCTCTGGGGCGGTTGGATATCATCCTGCCCACAAGAGGATATAGTCCTCCCAAGTGGACTTCCAAGTGGATGGAAAGCCCTGCAATAAAAAATCCATGATAGCAGCCATATTCCCTCCATGTTGTAGGCTTTGAGGTGGAATTCTCTGATTTGGGTAATTGGGGCCTGAACTACATGGGACAGGGAGAACTCCAGGGAGGACCCCATAGGTTCCACTGCCTCTCAAACAATAAAATAGACACAGAATATTTTGTGGAACAAACTCTATGGGCACTCAGTGTCCCCCTTAAACCCAGGACATTGTGGGGCAGTCCGACATTATCTACTCAATTGGCAAAAACTCTATTCACTAAGCCAGACTGCTTCTGCAGATTGTGTGAAAACACTGCCACCCTGAGTTCTGTAGGGAGCACTGTTTCCTGCAGTATTGACTTCACCCAGTGGAACTGCATGTCTACAGATCAGATTCCACCTTCAAGAACATACAAGGGCATTTTTTTTTTTGGTATGGGGATTTGAACCGAGGGTCTTGCATCTGCTTGCTTTGTAGGTGCTGGACTGCCATGCTGTGCCCCCAGCCCATATTTCTTACTTTTTGGGACAAGTTCTTGCTGGGTTATGCAGACTGCCTCTGGTCTCGGGCTTGCGATCCTCCTGCCTCTGCCTCCCAAGCCACTGGGAGTGCAGGCATGCACCACCACACCTGGCTACAAGTGTTTTTATGTGTGTGTGGCAGAGTGTATGCATGAGGCTTTTTTTTCTATTTTTCTTCCTTTCTTCTTTTAGTCTCTTCCCTTTTTCTATTCTCCTTCTCTTTTTCTTATGCTATATATGTGTCTTTGTTTTAATTATTTTGCCCTTAATTTTAATTTTGACAGTAATTTCTATTAGACTCTGTCCTCTGCCTCCTCTTTCCCCCTCTTCTGTCACCAGAAACCTCCTTCCTCGGCCCACAGAAGAGAAACAGTATCTATCACATTCCTAGCCACTAGCCCCTTTGGAGTTGGGCTGGTGGACTATAGTGAGAAGCACACAGACCAAAGAGCTGACAATCTACCCAGCTTACAAGCTCAAATAAGCACCAGAGATTCAGCACCACACAATCTCAAGGGAATAAGAGAGGGGGAAGTTCTGCACAGTCAGGAGAGATGAATTCTATTTCCGAGACTATATTATGGGCAAAGTAAACCTATAAAAAACACAAAGGGGCAGGTTGGATCTGAAGGCCCCACAGAACAAAGTCCCTCAACAAATAACTCCAAGGACTCTCAATTCTTAGAGGTCTCTGATTTGGAATTCGGAGTCATGGTTAGAAACATGCTAAGAGAAAACAAATACTACAAGCACCCTTGAAATCCTTGATAAGAAGGTATGTCACTTGGAGTCTGTTCTGTCATCCCAGTTAGAAATGATAAGGATGAACCAAGCAACTCTCACGGAAATGCAAATGAAGTTAACTGAATTGAATTCAGCTAAAGAATCCTTGTCATCAAGACTGGATGAATCTGAGCTGAGGATTTCCGATTCCAAAGATGCCATAAACGAACTTAAATACAAACAGTCAGAAATGGAGTCAATGATAAAGGTATTAAAAGAAGATTTCCAGGAGAAATCAAATAGAATGAAAAAATGAAACTTAAGACTTCAGGGCATCCCTGAAGGAGAAGAAAGAACCACTGGAGGCCTTCAACATCTAGTAAATGATATTCTCAGCGAAATTTCCCAAAGATAGTACAGGATATGGATATATACACTACTGAGACATTCAGGACTCCTTTAAAGGCTGATTTAAATAGGTTATCCTGGAGACATGTCATTGCTTGCATGCTGTCATTAGAGACCAGGGAAGCTATCCTGCAAGCAGCAAGACAGAAACCCCTTATTACTTATAAAGCAAAACCTATTAAAATTACTGCAGACTTCTCCATATCAACATTGAAAGCTAGAAAGGAATGCCACAGGTGATTCACATCCTAAAAAAAAAAAACAATCTCCAGCCTAGATTAATATATCCAGCAAAATTATCTTTGATAATAGATGAGGAGTATAATACATTTACTGACATTGAAGCATTTAAACAATATGCAACCATTAAACCAGCACTGGAGAGCATTGTAAATCAACTGCCACATCCAGGAGAGATAAGACAACCCTATAAAGGAAAACAAAGAACTGGTTAGCTGAAATGAGTGCAACCCAAGAAAGGACCAAAGCAAACAGGATTCATAAACCAGTAACAGGTAATGATTGGACATATAACAATAAATCCTACTCAATAATCACTATTAATGTAAATGGTCTTAATTCGCCAATTAAGAGACAGTGATTGGCTAATTGAATGAAAAAACACAAACCATCAATATGTGGTATTCAAGAAACTCATCTAACTCACAAAGACTGGAATAAACTGAGAGTTAAGGGCTGGAAATATGTATACCTAGCAGGGGGTATAAAAGAAAGCATGTGTTGCAATTCTAATTTCAAATAGATTAAATTTCATGCCAAAACTAATTAGAAGAGACAAAGGAGGACACTATATTTTAATTCAAGGAACAATCGATCAAGACTCAATAACAATCCTAAGTATTTATGCCCCAAACATAGGGGCACCTAGCTTTATAAGACAAACCTTATGGAATATAAAGAACTTTATTGGACTAGAATCAATAATAATGGGAGACTTCAATACCCCAGCTTTATCAAAAGAAAGGTCATCAAAACAAAAAAAAAAACAGAGAAATTTAAATATGATCTCCACCCTAAATCAGTTGGATCTCACAGATATATACAGAATATTTCATCCACATGATGAGGAATACACATTGTTCTCAGCTTGACATGGTACGTTTTCTAAGATAGATCATATGCTAGTCCATAAGAATTCCCTCAACAAATACAAAAACGTAGAAATTATCCCCTGTTCCTTATCAGATCATAATGGGATAAAATTGGAGCTCAAGAGCAAGAATAATTTCAGAAACTTTACAAACTCATAGAGACTGAATAATACACTACTGAATGACCAAAAGATTGTTGATGAAATCTAATTGGAATTTGAAAAATTCTTACAATCAAATGATGATGAAAACACATCCTACCAAAATATATGGGATACAGCAAAGGCAGTTTTAAGAGAGAATTTTATAGCATTAAGTGCCCTCATCAATAAAGTATAAAAGACCCAAATAAATGACCTAATGATGCTTCTTAAAACACTAGAAATCCAACAAAATATCAATCCTTAAAGGAAAACCCAAAAGGAAATTACAAAAATAAAGGGAGAAATATCTCAATTAGAATCCAAAGAGATACTTCAAAAAATTAATAACACTAAGAGTTGGTTCTTTGAAAATATTAATAAAATAGACATCCCTCTGGCCAACCTCATCAAAAAGAAAAAGCAAAATCCAACATAGTATGGATGATGAAAGACAACGTGTCCATAACCACCAACTTCAATGAAATACTGAAAATTGTCAGGGATTACTGTGAGAGACTATTCCCAAAAATATGAAAACACAGAAGAAATGGACAAATTTATTAACATGTATGACCTACCAAAGCTAACCCTAGAAGACATAACTGACTTGAACAAGCCCATTACATATACAGAAACAGAAAAGTTAATAAATAGTCTACCAACAAAGAAGAGCCCAGGTCCTAATGGATTCACAGCAGAATTTTACCAAACTTTTAAAGAAGATATAATACCTGTTTTCCTCAAATTATTCCAAAAATTAGAAAAGGAGGGAACACTCCCAAATACATTCTATGAAGCTACCATCACCCTGATAACTAAACCAGGAAAAGATTCATCTAAGATAGAGAATTATCCACCCATCTCCCTTATGAATCTAGATACAAAAATATTTAATAAAATTCTGGCAAACAGAATCTAGCACCATATGAAAAAGATTATTCACCATGACCAAATGGGATTTATACCACAGATGCAAGGCTGGTTCAACATATGGAAATCAATTAATGTAATCCAGCATATCAAGAAACTGGCAAACAAAAACCACATGGTCATCTCAAGTGATGCTGAAGAGGCCTTAGACAAAGTGCAACACATTTTCATGATAAAAACACTGGAGAAGATAGGTATTATAGGCAAATACCTTAATTTCATAAAAGCCATTTATAACAAACCTACAGCCAACATGATATTGAATGGAGAAAAACTGAAACCATTTCCTCTTAGATCTGGAACAAGACAAGGATATCCTCTCTCTCCTATTCTATTTAACATAGTAATTGAAGTCCTGGCCAGGGCAATCAGACAAGAGAAAGAAATCAAAGGGGTACAGACTGGCAAGGAAGAGGTAAAATTATCCTTATTTGCAGATGATATGATCTTATACATGAAAGAGCCCAACACCTCAACCAGAAAACTGCTAGAACTAATTAACTCCTTCAGCAAAGTCGCAGGCTACAAAATTAACACACAAAAATCAATAGTTTTTCTTTACACCAATTCCAAACAGGAAGAGAAGGAAATTTCAGGAAAAAATACCATTCATATTAGCCCACCAGAAAATTAAATACCTTGGAATCAATCTAACCAAAGACCCTTCAGATCTCTACAAGGAAAATATCAAAACACTAAAGAAAGAAATAGCAGGGGACACTGAAAAATGGAAAGACCTCCCCTGCTCCTGGATATGGAGAAGTAATATACTAAAAATGGCTATCCTACCAAGAGCAATCTATAGATTTAATGCAACACCTATTAAAATTACACTGATTAACTTTATAGAAATAGAACAAAATGATCCAAAAATTCATATGGAACCACGAAAGTCCATGTATAGTCAAAACACTTTTAAGCTGCAAAACTAATGCAGGTGGAATCACAATCCCTGACTTCAAGCTATACTACAGGGCAGTGGTTGCAAAATGAGCTTGGTACTGGCACAAAAATTTGTCACCTCACCATATGAAAAGGGTCTTTGACTGCTTATATTAAAAGAAATACAAATTACCTTTTAATTTTTTTAATTATGGAAAATTCTAAACATGACAAAATAGAAAGAATAATATATAATGAACACCCATGTACCCATCAAACAACTTAAAAAGTTATCAAGAGAAATGCCATAATATATTCTCTAGTGAGCTATCCAGATGAAACTCCCTTTTTTTCGGTTCTGATAAATAGATTTATTGGAGCAAGAGGAATACCCTTGCTTAGAATACTTAAAATTCAGAAACAAATCTTCCTGGCAACAGAGAAAACAGGCGTAAAAACTCTAATTTGTGTCCCTAATTCCAACATATTCAGTAGGTATTAATATGATAGCACCATATTGATTTAATTTCAAGACTGAAGCTACTAGTTCTCCATCGGGTGATAAGATAACTGAAAACTACTTGAATCTCTCTCCAGAGATTGTTATTGGTATTGTTAGGTGGTGTTGAATTGGGTCCGACTCATAGTGATCCTATGTACAACAGAATGAAACACTTTCTGACACTGTGCCATGCCCAGCACTATTGTCAGTGCTTCTCTGCTATACATAGGATTTTTAATGGCTGATTGTTCTGGAAGTGGATTTCCAGGTCCACCTTCCTAGTCTGCAGCCCCTGGTATTTCCAGGTGGTATCCAATCCCAGAACTAACCAGGTTGACCCTGCTTAGCTTCTGAGATCAGGCAGGATCAGATGTTAAGGTACTATGGCTGCAGACTCTCCAGAGATTGCTCCTAGTTTAAGAAAGTTGCCTTGTCCAGCATCACAGCTCTTTTCAATGAATCACACATATCAAGTGATGGCCAATGAGGAGATATAAATTCCTCACCACTTGCTTCAGATCATGACACCCTTTAAAAGTAAGAGCCATTCCAGAGTTCCCTCTGGGAGTTACAGGTTTCATAGATCTTTCTTGTGTAAGTATCATAGTTTAAATTCTCCCTCCACCCAATATTTTTCTGATAGAATTTGTTTCCTGAGGAGTCAATCCACAACAAATATGAGTCAAACTACATTGAGAAGCCATTTCTCTTTTATCACATTGTTGTTGTTGTTGTTGTTAGGTATTGTCAAGTCGGTATCCGACTCATGGCGACCCTCATAGGGTTTTCAATGGCTGACTGTTTTGGGATTGCTTTGGGAGCAGATTGCCAGGTCCTTCTCCCATTTTTGCAGTGCTGGGAATTGAACTCAGGACCTCAGAGACTGCAGCGCTGCACTCTATCAACTGAGCTAAATCCCAGCCCCATTTATCACATTAGCAAATACCCATTGGTAAAGCTGTGAAGGAAAGGCATTTTTGTCCATTGCAAGCTGGACTTTATGAGGAAGGATGCTGCATCAGGATTAGAGGAAGACTCAACAACCTGCGTTATGCAGATGACACAACTCTGCTTGCTGAAAGTGAAGAGGATTTAAAACATTTACTGATGAAGATCAAACATCATAGACTTCAATATGGGTTTGCAACTAAACATCAACAAAACAAAAATCCTTAGGACTGGGTCAGTATTCCAACTTCACAATAAACAGAGAAAAGATTGAGGTTGTCCCAGATTTTGCTTTGCTTGGCTCTATAATCAACACCTGTGGAAGCAGCAGTCAAGAAATCAAAAGATGCATTGCTCTAGGAAAAGCTGTGACAGAAGACCTCTTTAGAGTATTGAAAAGCAAAGATGTCACATTGAAGATGAAGGTGCGTCTGACTCATGCCATGGTATTTTCAGTCGCATCATATAGTTGTGAAAGCTGGACATTGAACAAGGGAGACAGGAGAAGAATTGATGCTTTTGAATTGTGGTGCTGAAGACATCAATTCAATATACCATGGACTGCCAAAAGAACCAACAGATTAGTCCTAGAAGTGCAGCCAGAGTGCTCTTTGGAAGCAAGAATAACCGGAATGCATCATACATATTTCGGACATGTAGTCAGGAGAAATCAATCCCTAGAGAAGGACATCATGTTTGGGAGAGTGGCAGGTCAATGCAAAAGAGGAAAGCCCTCCACCAGATGGATTGACACAATGTCTGCAACAATAGGCTTAAATATAAATAAAATCCTTTGCCTGGCACAGAATTGGGAAGTGTTTTGATCTGCTGTACATAGAGTCGCTATGAGTCGGACTCGACTCGATGACACCTAACAACAACAAGCGGGAAATCAAAATGGCACAATTCATCTGTACGGGAAATGATAATATTTAGTAAAATTCTGTATGTATTTGTCATTTAACACCAAAAATCTTAGCTCTAGGGAATTATCTCAAAGATATACTGGCAAAATATGACATAATACATACACAAAGATATTCTTTGTAGCACCCTCTGTAATGGCAAAAGTCTATATGTTGCTGTTGTTGTTAGGTGCCATGGAGTCATGTTCAATGCATGGGGACCCTTATAGGGTTTTCAATGACTAATTGTTTTTCAGGATTGCCTCGGGAGTGGATTGCCACATCCTTCTCCCATAAAAGTCTATGTAAGGCCCACGTGTCCATGAATAAATGACCTTTTTCCTTTTCATTAGCATTTTTTAAATGACAGATACTTATATAAATTGAGGGGGTACAGTGTAATATTTTGATATATGTGTACAATGGAATGATTATATGGAACTAATTAATATGTCCATTACCTCAATTTGAATAAAATATTTACATGATTAAGTATTAAGCAGCTAAACAAAGAACCAGAGAAGTGCACTGTATTTCAATGAAGTGATCCTAAGGACACATTGCTAAGTGAAAAGGCCAAAGTGTCAAATTGTCAAACAGATTGGATGTTACCTTTTGTCTAAAAAAAGGAAACGTATATATATGCATATATGTATATACATTCGCTTATATTAAAATGTTACTGAAAGGATTAAAGGACACCTAAAGGATTAAAGGAGACCTAAATAGATAAAGAAGTATATTGTGTTTATGGATGAAGATGTAAATTCTCTCCATTTTGATCTATAAATTCAATTAAACACCAATGCAATTCCAAAAGGCTTTTTTTGGGAATGTCACAAGATGATTCTGAAATTCTTATGGAAGTGGAAAAGACCTAGAATTGCCAGGACAGCTTAAGAAAAAACAAAATTAGAAAACTACCACTACCTGTTTTGAAGGCTTTATTATAAAGATCGGCAAATAAATCAATGGGACATAATAGGAAGTCCAGTACAAAAACAAAAGTTCAAAAGCAATTTGGCGAAGAAATTATAGGTTTATTTTTCAACAAACTGTGCCAAAATAATTACATATTTGGGGCTGGGGATGTAGCTCAGTGGTAAAACACTTGCTTACCATGCAGGAAGCCTTGGGTTCAACACCCATCACCACAAAAAAAATTGCAGATTTACATGGAAAATGGACCTTAATTCATAATTCACATCATATATAAATATTAAGTCTTTGAACAAAATGTGAAACATTAAACTATAGACTTTTGGAAGAAAATAACAGAGAAATCCTTTGCAATCTTACCTTAGGGAAATATTTCTTCAACATAACACCAAAAAGAAGATCCCTGAAAAAGCAAGTTTACATACCAGACGCTAACAAAATTTAAAACTTAGGTACTTTGAAAGACACTCTTCTTTTCTTTTTCATACTGGCAATTGAACTCAGGGCCTCACCATGTTAAGCATGTGCTCTAACACTGAGCTACTCCCCTAGACCCTGAAACACACTCTTAAGAGATGGAAAAGACCAGTTAAACACTATGAATATATATTTTCAAGTCACAAATCTGATAGAGTACTTGTTTCCAAAATACATAGAGAGCTCTAAAACTTCAATCAGAAAACAATTTAACTTTTTAAAAGACAAAAGATTTGAACTGACCCTTAATAAAAGAAGATACACATATAACAAATTGGTGGTAGTGTAATGCAAGTAAAACCCACAATAGAACGTACCCCAGACACTTACTATAATCGCTAAAATTTAAGACTAATCACACCAAATTTTGGCAAGGCTGTAGAACAATTGAAACACATACACTCCTGGTAGGAATGGAAAATGAGACAGCCACTATGGAAAAACATTTGGCACAGTCTCAAAAACTAAGCATAAGCTTACTATATAATCAGACCATTCCACTTCAAGATAAATGAAAGTACATGTCCATAAAATGACTCTGCACAAATTTTTATAGCATCTTTATTTGAAAACACACCAAAAGTATATGGACAGGATAAACAAAACATGACACCATGTGTGATACAACCACATATTGGAATAAAATATGACAATGAAAGTAATAAACTATTTATAATGCTGCCATGGCCATTTCTAACCATGTTGTCTGACAAGGTCCAGGTATGGGGAAGAGGGGTTCAAGGAACTCATCTTCCAAGAAATAGACGGGGATGGGGAAAAAGAATATGTGCTTTTTGCTTTCTGGGAATAGGATTACTGCTTCTAATTATTATGTACATAATTCATGTTTAGGATTAATGCTCATAACTAATATTGTATTAAATTCTAATGAAACAGATGCTGAAAGAATGGCATGACTGGGGGAATTTGTAAATGAATCAGAGGTAACAACCACCAATTGTAAGGGTTGTATGGACAATATTCTAGTTAAAGCTGCCCAGCAATTTCCACCCTGGAACTCAAGCATTAAGCGATTTATGCTTCAGCGGCAGCAAGCTGAGTAATTAATCCCTACTTGGACTGAAGTGCCCCTGCCTATGGTAGCTAAGGTTTACAAGGAAAGTATAGAACAATCAAAAGAATACATAGGCATATTCTCATGGTGCAAAGGCCTCCTTATGTTGCTTATCTGATTAGAGAAATATTATGGTATCCACCTTGGGGCCAAGGTATGCAGAGAGTACCTGATCCTCCCCTACCATACAATAGAGCATATAATGAAGATGGTATCAGGATGGTGAATAAGGACAGAGTACATGTTCCATACAACAGCTTAATGTTTACGGAATGCTTAACAAGATCAGGGACACCATGATGCATTAAGTCCTGGGAGAAAAGGAAAGCCATTCTACAGGGTATCATAGATATTATAAAAAATGTTGCCCACTTAAAATTATAGCTCTTAGGTTTTAAACTCTTAAGGTAGATTGTCTAGCTCTTCCTTAAAATAAAACACCTGGACAATTAACCCAGGACAATCAAAAGTTCACCCTGACCTTTCTAAGGAAACTGCTGTTTTATCATAATCATTCATCTGTGTGACTCTTAGCACATTCTACTCTTGTAACCGTAAGGCATAATTGTTTGCTAAAAAAGAATGTATAAAAACTCTTGACTGTTGTTCAATAAACAGAAGAGAATCACACTGCCTCCGAGTTGCTGTGTTTTGGTCTCCCATCGCCACTCTCTGCTTACCTTCAGGGTACCCTGGATCCTGCAGCAGCTGGACTGCAGCATAATGCTATGACATAGATGTCTGACAGAGTAATGTTTTTATAATGAGCACGTGATATGTTATATAGTTTTCTGTTATTGGAGATTAGCCAATTTACTGTTTCATTAAAAAAATCACAGATATCAAAGCCAGAAATAGAGCTTAATTATTCTATGTATATTCAGTTTTACATTACTATAACAAAATACCTGAAGTAGGTAACTTTATAAAGAGAAAGGGTTTGTTTAGCTTACGGTTTTGGTGACTGAAAGTTCAAATGGTATAGCACAGCCTTAGCAGCTGACTTTTGGTTTCATCACCTTGTGGTCCAGATAGCAATGGTGGCTTCATATAGAGAGGCAAGCAAGTGATTGCATCTCTGACCAGGAGTACAGAGAACTAGATAGGTCCAAATTCAGTCTTTTATAACAATCCTCTTGTGAGAACTACCAAGAATTTCCATGAGAACTACCTTCTAAACGCACACCCTCAGTGACCTGAGGACCTCCCACTAGGCTCCAACGCTTGAAGTTCCATTATTCCCTTTGGCACAAAACTGCAGATGAACTCTTTAACATATGGACCTTTGGGGCTATATTCAATTTCAAAATTACAATATTCTACTACCATAGTAGGAATGGGAATGGAAATGTGTATAGGAATATGGGAAAACTCTACCGTATTTATAAATTTTCTGTAAATCTAAAATGGTTCTAAAATAAAAGTCTCATTTGAAAAAAGGACTATATTTATAGTACCATACAGATTACAAAAATCTAAACTTACATTATCCATTTTAAATTCCTCAAAACTTGTAAGACATGTGGAGGTGTTAGACAAATGAGAAATTAAAGATTAGAGAAATGAAAGGAACTGCCAGATCACAGAGTTAGTAAATTCTAGGGCAGTTTTTCACCTATTTGTTTTAGGTTTTATGTCTTTATCTGTTTGGATTTCTCAAAACTCATCCAATTGCTCCAATTTTAACATCTTAAGTCCATATTTTATTCAGATTTGCTTAGTTTTTACTGAATATCCTTTTTCTGTTCCAGGATCTCATTTAGATTACCATAATATATTTAGTTATTTTGTCTGTTATGGCCTCATTTCAACTTGATTATTTCCCCAAAGATGCATTTCCAGATAAGGTGACCTTCACAAGTTCTGGTTGGACATGATTCTCAGAGGTAAAATATTCAACCCAGTGTAAAATCTACTTTGTCTGATATTAACATAGATACTCTAGCGCTCTTTTTCTTTGTCCACTCTATTACTCTTTGAACCTATTTCTGCCTGTGAATCTTAAAAATGTTTCTTGTTGACACACATAGTTAGATCATGTATTTTAAATCCATTCTGTTAATCTCAGCCATTTAATTGGAGTTTTTAATTTATATGCATTTAATATAATTACTGATAAAATAGAATATACATGTGCCACTTTGCCATTTTTTTCTGTTATGTCTTTGTTTTATGTATTCAGTACTCCCTTTTCTGTTCGTTAAAGAGATATTTTCTAGAGTGTCATCTTAATTCACTTATCCTTTTCACTATAATTTATTTTAGTTAGTTTCTTCATGGTGGTCCTGGGGATTACAATTAACATCTTAATTTAAAATAATCTAATTCAGATTAATACCACCATTACTTCAATAGTATACAAAATGTTGCTCCTATATAGTTCTATTTCCTCCTCCTTCTTTTGTGGTATTATTGTCAGACAAACTACACTGACATAAACCTAATAGCCCTAATCACACTTTTATCATATTGCTTTATACAATTGTCTTAAATCAGATAAAAGAAAAAAGAATTAGAAACAAACAACACAAAATAACCCGTTTAGACTGTCATTTATATTTTCCTATGTAGCTACCTTTTTTGGTCTCTTTATTTCTTCATATGAATTTGAATTACTATTTAGTGTCTTTTCAGTTCTACCTGGAAGACTTCTTTTATTATTTACTATAGTTCAGATCTGTAAGGGACTAATACTGTCAGTTTTTTCTTTATCAGGGAATGACTTAATTTCTCCTTAATTTTTCAAGGACACTTTTGCCAGTTATGAAATTCTTAGTGGACCGTTTGTTGTTTTCAGCACTCTGTCATGTGGTTCCTGCTAGCTTCCATGGCTTTTCAAAAGAAATTAATTGTTAATATTGTTGTTGTTGTTAAGTGCCATTGAGTCTCTTCCACTTGTAGCGACCCTATAGACAACAGGTGAAATAGTATTGTCAGTGCTTCTCTGCTGTCTATCGGGTTTTCAATGGCAGACTGTTTTTTGAGACTGGGTTGTTGGGTCCTTCTCCAAAGCCTACAGAACCTCGTATTCCCAGGCGGTCTCCCATCCAAGTACTAATCAGGCCCAATCCTGCTTAGCTTCTGAGATCTGATGGGCTAGACGCCACAATGGTACATCTGCAGGGGCAATGTTAATTAGGATGTTCTATATGTCACCTGTCTTGTCAGTTTCAAGATTCACTGTCTGGTTTTCAACAGTTCAGTTATGTTTTAGGCGTGAATTTTTTGTTTTTTTAAATCATTTGGATGGAGACCTTGTATCCATTACTTTTTCAAATATTCTGTCTCTTTTCCTCCCTCCTTATCCTGTAGTCCTCCCAGCATCCATATGCTGGTATGCTTGATTGTTCACACAGATCTCTCAAGCTGTGTCCATTTTCCTTCTTTTTTATTTTTTGTTCCTCAATCTCAGTACTCTTAGCTATTGTGATTTTTGTTTCTATGGTTTTCTTTGAATTTTGTCTTGGATTCTCTATACTGAGAGTCAAGATAGCTACTATCTAGAAAAGACCAGACTAGGGAGGAAGTTAGGTGCAGGTATGTTAGTCATGTGTGAGACAATGAGGAAGTAAGTCCAAAATGCATGAAACAGTTAAAACTCATAACTGACAGATCCCAGAAATGTTTGGGTGCTGATGAGAAGACAACAGGAAGTCTAGAGATGACAGGGACTACAGCACATAAGCAAGAGTAACCCAGAGAACCTTTTTTAAGGCCTGTGAGCATTATTGACTAGACTTTCCCATGGGATTTGTGGATTGGCTAGTTTAAAGAAACATACACAAGGAGAGGGGACTCATTTACATGACTCTGGTGTTGACCATTTTATGTCATCATCATCTGTGGGGCATGTTGGGTTTTGTGTCAGTGGGATAAGAAAAACAACAGGCCATATAGCAAACAACCACTTGGGAAGGAGAAATTTTAACTGGGTCAAAGGTGATGGGGTATGAATGGGTTTCAAACAACTTACATGAGATCTAAAAATGGATGTCCAGGCAGCAGCTATACTAGACAAATTTTTGACACTTGTCTCTATATTCACTGATATTCACGTCTGTCTCCTCAAATCTTCTCTTGAGCACTTATACTAAATTTTTCCATTTCAGTGATTGTAATTTTGAACTTCAGATTTCTATTTTTAGGGTGTTTATTTTCACTTTATTGATATTCTCTTTTGGTGAGCCATCATTCTTACACTTGTCTATAGTTCTTTAGACATGGTTTCTGTTAGTTTTTCAAACTTATTATAAAATAACTCACACATTTTGTCTAATAGATCCAGTGTTTGGAATTCCCCAATAGACTTTCTATTGCATAGTATTTAATCTTGCATATGGGTCATACTTACTTGTTTCTGTGCATGTTATATAATTTTTAAACTATATTTTAAATAGTATAAATTGTCAAATCTAGAAATCAGATCTTCCCTCTCCCCAATATTTGCTGTTTCTGTCTTTTTACTTCCCTGAACTAATCCTGTAAAAGTCTTATTCTTTGTCATCTATGGCCATTATAAATATTTGCTTAGCTAGCTTGGTGGTCAGCTAATGATTAAACAGAGTTTTTCTAAAATTGCTAGAACCAATAAAAGTGATCAAAATAATCATTAAAAGTAAATAAATCTGAAGAAATTGAATGATGAAGAGATGAGACAGCAAATAACACGATGGTAGGTTTAAACCAATATGCAATAATCATATGAAGTTTAAATTAATTGAATAGAAAACAACACATATTGTCTGCAAGAAATTCACTTCAAATATAAAGATAGAGGCTACAAAATGGAGAAATGCATTATGAAAATAGTTATAATAAATATGGAGAAGCTATAATAATATCAGGCAAAGGAAATATCAAAACACAGAATATTAGCAGAGCTAAAGAGGGACATTTCATGGTGACAAGTGGATCAATTCATCAAGAATGTAGAACACAGTAAACGTATATGCAACTACCAGAAGAGTTTCAAAATCCAAGATGTAAAAACTGGCAGAATTAAAAATAAAAACTGATTAATTCAAAATCATAGTTGGGATTGTAAACATTCGAGTGTACGATTGCTACGAAAATGTA
>VMDO01028747.1:0-23551 GCA_007922755.1 Pedetes capensis
ATGGATCTCTTCCAGTCAGTTGGCCAAGTAGCAGTTTTCCAAATCTGTTGGCATAAACATGTTAACACCTCCAGTGCTGCATCTGTTTGTTGAAACATCTCTATTGGTATCCCATCAATTCCTGGAGCTTTGTGTTTCTCCACTTCTTTCAAGGCAGCTTCCACTTCATCCTTCAACACCATTGGTTCCTCTTCATATGAAACCTCTTGGAATGGTTGGTCATCTACCAATTCTTTCTTGTATAATGACTCTGTGTATTCTTCCCATCTTCTTTTGATGTTTCCTGCATCATTTAATATTTTCCCTGTAGAATCTTTCACTACTGCCACTCAAGGCTTGAACTTTTTCTTCACTTCCTTCAGCTTGAGAAACACAGAGCGTGATCTTCTCTTTTGATTTTCTGCCTCCAGCTCTTTGCACATCATTATAATATTTGTTTTTGTCTTCTCAAGCTGCCTTCTGAAATCTTCTGTTTAGTTCCTTAACTTCATCATGTCTTCCATTTGCTTTAGATGCTGGACATTTGAGGGCATGGTCCAGTGTGTCTTTTGACATGTAATTTGGTCTTTTCTTTTTTTCTTGTCTTTTTAAGGACTTTTTGCTTCCTTCTTAAATGATATCTTTTATGTCATGCCACAACTCTTCTGGTCTCCTGTCATTTGTGTTTAATGTATTAAACCTATTTTTGAGGTGGTCTCTGAACTCAGGTGGGATATACTCAAGGTCATACCGTGGCTCTCGTATACTTATTCTAATTCTCTTCAGCTTCAGTTTGAACTTGCATATGAGAAGTTGATGGTCTGACCCACAGTCAGCACCTGGTCTTCTTTTGACATTTTGTACAGAGCTTTTCCATCATCTCTTTCCAGGTATGTAGTCAATTTGATTCCTGTATGTTCCGTCTGGTGAAGTCCATGTGTATAGTCTCCGTTTATGTTGTTGAAAAAAATGTGTTTGCAATGAAAAGGTCATTGGTCAGATAAAATTATATCATGTGATCTCCAGCTTCGTTTCTGTCACCAAGACCATATTTTCCAACTACTGGGCCTTCTTCTTTGTTTCCAACCTTTGCGTTCCAGTCACCAGTGATTATCAGTATGTCTTGATTGCATTTTGATCTATTTCAGATTGCAGAAGCTGATAAAAGTCTTCCCTTTCTTCATTTGTGGTCTTAGTGTTGGGTGCATAAATTTGAATAATAGTCATATTAACTGGCCTTCCTTGTAGGCGTATGGATATTATTCTATCACTGACAACATTGTATTTCAGGACAGATCTTGAAATGTCTTTTTTGATGATGAATGCAACCCCATTTCTCTTTAGTTTATTATTCCCAGCATAGTAGACCATATGATTATCTGACTCAAAATGGCCTATGCCGGTCCATTTTAGCTCACTGATGCCTAGAATGTCAATGTTTATGTGCTCCATTTCTCTTTTAACAATTTCTAATTTTCCTAGATTCATACTATGTACATTCCATGTTCCAATTATTAATGGATGTTTACAGTTGTTTCTCCTCATTTTGAGTCATGCCACATCAGCAAGTTGGGCACCCTGGGGCTTTACTCCATTTTTGTCATCACGGTAGACTGTACTTGGAGGAGACAACTCTTCCCCAGTAGTCTTTTGAGTGCCTTCCAACCTGGGGGCCTCATTTTCCGGCACTATATCTGACAGTGTTTCTTTGCTATCCATAGGGTTTTCAATGGCTAGTTGTTTCAGGAGTGGCTTGCCAGGTCCTACTCCCTAGTCCATCTTAGTTTGGAACCTCAGCTGAAAACCTGTCCACCATGGGTAATGTTGCTCATGTCCAAGGTTACGGTGGCAGAGCTCTCAGCCTGATTGCAACACACAAGCCCCCACAGTGTGGCAAACTGACAGAAGTGTGCAGGAGAAAAACATGAATATTTACCATTTCTCTATGAAAGGGACATTTAAAATCCTCTCTTTTCATTACTACCTATTAGTCCATATTTCATTATGCTTTCTTGATGGGTGTTTAAGACTGTGCAGGAGGCCAAAACTAACCTTTTCGTTTTTACTGTTAAGGTTAGTAATGTCTCTTTAGCAACCATTATTAGCAATCTATATCCTTAGCAACCTAATAGCAACCATTATTAGCAACCTATAAGGTGCTCCTTGTTCCCTTTGGTCTTTACCAGTTGTGCCATCTGCTGGGATGAGTTGGGGTCTTATTGACCATGTGGCTTCCTGCCAATGCTCTCTGTAATACCTCTTCTGCTTGAAAAATGTGCACTGGTTGGAGCCAAACTTTGGTACCTCTGCAGCCTCTCTGATTAAGAAGATAGGTGACTTACCAGAGTTGTAGGGCCATTTTGACAGATCTTATCATTCCCTGGATTTTGGTTGACCTGGCACAAGGGCCAAAATATGGCTGTTCTCTTAGTCCCATTATCCTGATTGGCTTTGGTTTTCAACTCTTGGTTGTTGAATACCCAGAAGATCCAGATTACTAGTCTTGAAGGAGTGGTAGATTTTGATTTTAACTTTGGTTTAAATTTAGCTATAGCTTAGACACATAGTATTTTTAGGCTTTAGATGTCAGACTAGATCTAAAATAAACTATAAATTCTATGCAATTGTTATAAAATGTACTTTAAAAAACATATGTGGTGTGTGGTATTCAGGAAAGACTGACAAGTTCCAGCAGTCTCCAGATATACCTGTGGCATCTTAACTGTAGCCATAAAAGTCCAGACTTCCGGGCCCATTAGCTTTTCCAAAGTTATATCCTCAGCCCATTTAAAAGAGACCTCATCAAGTCTTATTAAATACTCCAATATCTGTCAAACCCAAGAGAAATATACCCTAGCCCCAGAACATACCCAAGCAATAGTCTCACTTCCTTCTCTAAAACAGACTTCTTAACTGGAACAAAGCCTAGGTAATTTCTCTGGATGGATTTGGATCTTTATGGCTCCTATAGCTCCCTTCTTGTTGTTTCTAACCATGCTCTATATCTTTGATCCATGCTTACATAACTTTCTGGTACAATTGGTGTCTTCCAGGATCTAGGCGATCAAAATCCAAATGGTGATGTTGCGAATATATTAGCCTCTACCTACTGTCTCAAGCACTACTTCTACTGCATTCTGATGATCCTTGGATCACTGTTCCCTTACTAACAGCAACATGTAGAAACTCTTGTCTCTTAGGCCTATGACCAATTGCAGCAGGAAATAGCCAGATTTGCCTCAATGCCTCCTGCCCTAAAAGATTGTAGGGTATCCTGGTCTTGAGAGGGGAATGGTAGGAGCAGCCAGCAGTGAACAGCAGGGAACAACCCCCCACTCCACCAGGTCCAAAGGCACAGAGCGAAATCCCAGTGAGCTTACCACTAGCCAGGAGGAATCCTTGCAAGAGTCACTGGATGAGATCATAAAGAGACATAAGCCATATTGATACCCAGCAAGGAATCCCAAGAAAACCAGTTCCATACCTGCTCTACCCTAAAATTATCTAGACCCCCCAAAAAATTATTAAAGGGGTCCACATTCAACCATTAGGTTGCTGACTTTCTTCCTCAAGCAGCCCACTCTATGGGCTACCTAAGAGTATTTCTTTCAATAATCTCTTTCCTCTTTGTACCTCAAAAAGTAAAACACCATGAAATAACATCCACTCTTTCAGGCATTTTGAAACATAAAATACATTCCCAACTATATTCACTGTGACTGGGTCCTGAAATAGATCATCTGAACCTATTCCTCCCATCTAACTAAAACTTTGGATATTTTGACCAAGTTCTCCCCATTCCCCTTTTATTCTCTACCACCATTCTACTCTGTACTTCTAATGAGTGTGACATCTTTAAATTTCACATGTAAGAGAAGTTATGTACTATTTATCTATATGAGTGTGTATATCCCACATTTAAAAAATCTGTACATGAAGCTCCAACCCCAGCCCATATGTATGTATGTATGTATGTATATGTGTGTGTGTATATATATACATATTTTTTTTTTTGAGACAAGATCTCATTATGTAGCTCAACCTGATCCAAACTCTGGAGACAGTCATTTCAACAGAACACTGCTTGGTTTAAAGCCAGGAAATGTGTATGTCAGGATTGTATCTTCTCACCATTCCTTTTCAATATCTATGCTGAGCAATAATCTGAGAACAAGACTTTATAAAGAATGTGGCATCAAGATTGGAGAATATTCTTTAACAACCTGTGTGAGGCAGATGATAGAACTCTGCTTGCTGAAAGAGAAGAGGATTTGAAACATTTACTGATGAAGATCAAAGAACACCACCTTCAGAATGGATTGCACCTCAACATCAACAAAATAAAATCCTTACAACCGGGTTAGTAAGCAACTTCATGATAAATGGAGAAAAGACTGAGGTTGTCCAAGATTTTGCTTTACATTGTTCTACAATCAACACCCATGGAAGCAGCAGTCAAGGAAGAAAAAGATGCATTGCACTGGGAAAAGCTGTTGCAAAAGACTTCTTTAAAGTGTTTAAAAGTAAAGATGTCACACTGAAGACAAAGGTGCACCTGACTCATGTCATGGTATTTTCAGTCACATCATGTTTGTAAAAGCTGGACATTGAGTAAGGGAAACAGGAGAAGAATTTATGCTTTTGAATTATGGTGGTGAAGATGAATATTGAATATACCATGGACTTCCAAAAGAACCAACAAATCCATTTTAGAAGAAGTGCAGCCAGAGTGCTCCTTGTAAACAAGGATGGCTAGACTGCATCTTACATATTTTGAACGTGTTGGCAGGAGGGATCAATCCATCAAACAACATTATGTTTGCGAGAGTGGCAGGTCAATGAAAAAAAGGAAGACCGTCAACTAGATGGTTTAACACAGTGGCTATGATAATGGGCTTAAGCATAAAAATGATCCTGTGCCTGGTAAAGAGTTGGAGAGTGTTTGCTATGACTGGGACCTGACTGGATGACACCTAACAACAACATTGGAGCATGCAATTCCATAAACATAAAAAAGATCATGTGCCTGGCACAGTGTTAGGGAGTGTCTCATTCTGTTTTACATAGGGTCACTATGAGTCAGACTCAACTAGAGGATGGCTAACAACCACAACAGCATGACAATTATATCATATAAAATCTCTGGCCTTTCATTTTCGTGGGTGGGATTAATAATAGAATGAGTTTTAAGAAAGTTTGAAATTTTTAAAAAGTCTACTTTAATTTTTATTAATAATTAAAAAGAAAGCATAAATTTTAATACTTTATATTAGAGCACATTAAAATGACTATATAAATTCCCAGTATAGTGCATAAGATTTGTTTTGTCACATCTAATATACTTCTCAACTAATTCCAAAACATATTTCCTCAGTGCAGAAGCATTAAATGTCGTTTATTTGCTGGGCATGGTGATACATGCCTATAATCTCAGCACTCAGGAAGCAAAGACAGAAAGATTAGACAAAGTTTGGGTCAGGTTAAGCTACATAATGAGACCTTGTCTCAAAAAAAAAAAATATGAGCTGGGGTTGGAGCTCAGTAGTGAAATGCTTGCCTGATATGTATAAGGTTCCAAGTTTGATCCTCAGTACAGCAATAAAAAACAAAACAGAAACAATACAGAGCAAAAAAAATGTTATTTCCTTTGTGTGTCAGAAGTTCCTATATCCACCCATGAATTCTCCATGATGGAAAAAGAACAATAAGAGATATATATCAAAACACATTCAAAAATTAATATTTTGCTAAAATTACTCAGTATTACCATGTTTTGCTTTTTATTCATTCTTTATGAAATCTTTCACCATTTGATTTTTTTCACTTCTCTGAGGACAGAGACTTCTCAGTCATATTTGACCCCAACCTCCTAGATCAGTGCTTGGTCTCTAGTTACTTGGCTATACAAAATACGATGGGGATAATTTAAATTTCTCTTTTTATGATATTTCCAAACTATAATGAATGAGATATCACCTTACATCTGTTAGATTTTTTAAAAATAACAAGTGTTTTTAAAAATAACAAGTAAGGATGTGCAAGAACTGGAACACTGGTACACTGTTAGGAAGGAAAAGTTGTACAACCACTATGAAAAATACAGCTATTTCTCAAAAGATTAAAAATAGAAATATCATAAAATGTAACAATCAGCATTTTGAAGAGACGTACACATTCCCATTCTCATTGCAGAATTATTCACAATACTCAAAGTCTGAAAACAACCTAAATATCCATCAACATGTTTTTACATCAATATTTTTTCTAATATGGAAGGGAGTAAACTAAAAAGGGCTGGGGTTTAGCTCAGTTGGTAGAGTGCTTGCTCTGCACACTCTGAGACCCTGAGTTTGATCTCCAGCACCACAAAATGGCATTGGCAGAATGTCTTGGCAGTCCACTCCCAAAACAATCCCCAATCAGTGAACCATTCAAAACCCTATGAATAGCAGAGAAGCATGGACATAGTGCCAGGTCTAGCACAGAGTCAGGAGTGTTTCCATCTGTTACATATTGGGTTGTTATGAGTCAGACCCAACTCGATGGCACCTAACAAAAAATAGACTATAGGTATTCTTGTGATTTGCTTTTTTTTCTCTCTTAACAGCATGTCCTGTAAATCTCTGGATATCAGCCCAGAAGAATCTCCCTCACTCTGTTTCACAGCTGCATAATATTCATAGCATACATACAACCCAGTTTATTCAAACATTTTCCTATGAATAGGCATTTAGATTGTTTCCCATATTTTGCAACTGCATACAATGTGGCAAAGAATAATTACGCCCATCTACAGTTTTGTAATTTTTGAGTCATATCTTCAGTGTATATTGGTATAAGTGAGATTAATGGGATAAAAAGTAAGTATAATTTCACAAAATATTTTGAAAGCATTCCATATAAGGTGTTTTTCTGGATATCAAAAGTGCTAAATTGAGATAAATACGAGATTTATTGTGATTATTTTTTAAGTAATTCTATTTATATTTGGAAAATTCTACTAAACAGCTTTCAGGAGAAGCTCAAGTATAAAAATAATTCTAGACACAAAGCCTTGTCTAAAAAATCAAATAATGTACTTATTTTTAGAGCTACATCAGAAACCATGAAATAGTTTTTTTCTTTTGAAATTACTATTTTAAAAATAATAGTACATGAAAGCTTTTTCGTTATTTTAAATAAAATTATGATTCTCATATGCTTATACCTTGTTAAAATAATAAACTGGGCAGACCTGGTAGCATCCACCTATAATCCCAGCACTCAGGAGACAGAGGCAGAAGGATTCTAAGTACAATACCAGCCTGGGCAACATTGGGCATTTGAGTCCAGGCGGGGCTTCCCTACCTCAAGAAAACAAAACAAGCAAACAACAAAAAAAATAAAACCAAATAAGCAAAAAAATCTTACACTACATTTTCACTAAACAACATGATACATAGAGTATTCAAGAGTATAAAGTATAAAACTAATTAAAGTATATTATTATAAATAGGTTGTAAGAGTCAACCAATTCTTCTAAGTTAGATCAAATCTCTAGCCCCCCAAAATCATATTACTGTAATCTTAAAAAGAAGTTACAAGTTATATTTATCACTTAACATGTGTTCATTCTTTTTGAGGGAATGTGGCAAGGTAGAAGAAAAATTATGGCAGATAAATATAATACCAGTTTTTAAATTGGATATGAAGAGAATTGGTACTGTTATCAATATAAGGGTTTAATAACTGAGTTACAATTTAGAAGTACCACTGTAGGAACTGAGATATATTGCAGCTTTGGGAAAGTAAAGGGATTGTTGAATGATTAGTGAGTTTCAGTAAATATTAGGAATACAAATTTTAATTTAGTAAAATATCATGGATATACATTTTTATTCTTAGATGCTTTGTTTGCTTTCATAATAATCTGTTTTGAAGAATAAATACATGATATATATAGATTTGAGCTTAATTCCATGGCAGCTATAGATTTAGATGCTCGAGGTATTGCAAAACTAGTGTATATAGAGTCAAAATGACAGACATATCAGAAGCTGTTCAGTGGCTTGCTTTTTAAGATCAATATAGAAAATCTTTTGAAAATAGTTACTTGATCTTTCAAAAGAAATATCATAGCTTCTTTGGGTCAATGACTACTCATTCTTATTATCTGTCATAAAATATTACCTTCTATCAGTTTTGACATTATTGAAGAAAGAAAAACACATTTTAGTAGCAATACTTAGCTACTTAGACATCTGTTCTACATAGAGTCCCTATGAGTTGGACCCAACTTGACAGTGTCTATCACCACCACCACAATCTATAAGGATGAACTTTGAAAGCATCAGACTAAATGAAAGAAACTAATTGCAGAAGAATAGGTGGGCACAGTGGTGTACATCTTTAATCCCAGAGACTCTGAGGGCAGATGAGACAGTAAGATCGAAAGTTCAAGGCTGAGTCAGCCTGCACAATTTAGCAAGGACCCTGTCTCAAAATATAAAGTAAAAAATAAGTTGTTGAGTGTTGACAAAAAGGATGAGGCCCTGGGTTCAACTCCTCAGTACCACCAAAAAGCAGCAGCAGCAGCAGCAGCAGCAGCAGCAGCAGCAGCAGCAGCAGCAGTAGCAGAACAAGAAGAAGAAGAAGAAGAGGAGGAGGAGGAGGAGGAGGAGGAGGAGGAGGAAGAGGAGAAGAAAAATAATGCAGATCATATGATTATACATATAGAATAGGTAAATCCATTGGGATAAGAATTATATTAGAGTAAAGACAATGTCTAAAATTAGATAGTGATGATGATTGCACAGCTCTGAATACACATACTCCTACAACTTAATTGCACACTTTAAAAGGCTGAATTTTATCATGTAAATTATCTCAATAAAGTTGTTAGAAATAAAGAAACCATACTGAAAGACCTCTTGACTGTAGGAAATAAAGTAGATTTGGGAAATGGAGCATGGTTTAGCTGCTTATGTGAAAAAACTTTTCAAAGAGTAGAGAAAAATGAGAAGAATTTATTCATCTTGATGAAGAGGAAATTTGAATTATAGTGATCTATGTAGTATGTGGGCTGGGATTTAGCTCAGTTGGTAGAGTGCTGCACTGCAGTCTTTGAGGACCCAAGTTCAATTCCCAGCACCGCAAAAATGGAAGAAGGGCCTGGCAATCCACTCCCAAGGCAATCCCGAAATGGTCAGCCATTAAAAACCCTATGAGGGTTGCTATGAGTTAGATACTGACTCGACGGCACCTAACAACAACAACATGTAGTATGTAGCCTTCAGCCATAACACTGTAGCATCTGATTCTGTCAGCTCTCGGAAGATAAGCAGGGTCGGGCATGGTTAATACTTGGATGGCAGACCGCTGGGGAACACCAGGTGCTGTAGGCTTGGGAGAAGGACCCAGCAACCCACTCCCAAAAATCAATCTGCCATTGAAAACCCTATGAACAGCAGAGAAGTACTGACAATAGTGTTTCACCTGTTGTACATAGGGTCCCCATGAGTTGGACACTGACTCCATGGCACCTAACAACAACAAGAACATGTAGCATGTAACTGATTTTTCTTTCCTTGTTTTCTCATGCCTTTTTCTGTTTTATTTAAAGCTGTTTACACAAGGATTTTGTTACTGCTAATGAGTGTTTTGCTCATATTGATCTTTCTGAGATGGTGTTTTATTTGACATATTAAGGCCTTATTTCAGCTCCTCCTGCTCCCAGAGATGTTATAATGCAAACTTGAAAGCTCAAGCATCTTTTGTGAATCTACTATTCTCCTTTTATCTTTGTCTGATTAAATATGAATTATGCTTATTACTGAATTGCATGCATATGAAATTAGTCTATATATTTTAGCATGTTAGAATTAAAGATTTAAAAAATTGGATGGCTCAATTATAAAACACAAGCATTTAATAATTCTGAAAGAATAAGATCAGTAGTACAAATTTGCATGCATAATCACTTAAGTTTCTGTAATTAAAAGTTTTTTAATATTTTTATGTATTTAAAAAGTTAACACATTGAAATGAGGTATGCAATCTTTGAATGGACATATTTTTTCAATACGAAGCAGAAAACAATTTTGTAATCTACTCTGTGGCTAACCTACATAATATAATAAATATTCACAAGATGCAGTATCTTTCAAGGAATTAAAAATTCCATTTACTTCAATCATTGCCAAGTTTTAATCTTCATTATAAACTTCATATGATTAAAACTAGTATTTATCTTTGTTGAATATACATGACACTTCAAAATATTTATCCAGCAGGAAACTCAAATACTAAAAAGTGATTGTCTGTCTGTCTACTTTCTCCCCTCCTATTCTAAACAAATGGAAGAAGGACGCAGCAGTCCCCTCCCAAAACAATCAGCCATTGAAAACTCTAAGAGAACCTAACAAAAAACAACAATTCTAACCAAAGTCTACAGCTATACCACCCAGCCATCTGATCTCATCTGATATTGGAAGCTAAGCAGGGTTGGCCCTGGTTAGTCCTTGGATGGGAGACCACCTGGGAATACTGGGTGCTGCAGGCTTGGGAAAAAAACCTGGCAGCCCACTTCCAAAATAATCAGCCATCAAAAACCCTGTGAAGCAGAGAAGCACTGACAATAGTGCTGGACATAGCACCATGTGAGGTACTGTTTCCTCTGTTGTACATAGGATTACTATGAGTCAGACCTTACTCAGTGGCACCTAACAGCATTCTAAACAATACATCTTTTGTGTACTCCTCAGTAACAATGCTTCATACATGTTGCCGAAATAGTTTCTAGTGTTTTCTGGATAATCACTCCATATGAAAAGATAAAGGAACTTCTGGATATTTCGCCATGAATAGAACATTATGCATTCTCATAACACACACATGCATACTCAACACAACCCCAAGCCAATCTAGCAGTAGTAGGGTGTCTCTACATTGCCCTCATTTGTTGTTGTTAGGTGCCATCGAGTCAGCACCCAACTCATAGAGACCCTCATAGAGTTTTCAATGGCAGATTGTTTTGGGATTGCCTTGGGAGTGGATTGTCAGGTCCTTCTCCCATTTGCCCTCATTTAGACCTGGGTTAATAGCACTGACCTATTAATCTAGAACTTGTCCTCCCTTGCTTAATCCTCATATATTTTATAAAATAAAACAAATCCTGCCTTTATAATCTCATAAGTCCCCCATTACCCTGCTGATTTTTAGGTCATGCCTACATTTTCTCTTAACTTTTTATCATCTTGACTTATTATAATAACCTCCTAATTGATTTTCCCATCTACTATATCCTTCTCTTTAAATCATTTTCCATATTTCTGCCAATTCATATTTTTAATGTACATATCAGACAGTATAATTGCACTTAAAATCTGCATGGCTGCCCACTGCTATGTCTACCAGATGCAGACCAAAAAGCTAGTAAGGGAGGTTTTTTTTTTTTTCCAGTCTCCTGATACACATTCATCTCCCCGAATTTCCTAATACAAAGTTAATATTAAACTTTTTCATCCTGTTTACATATGTAATTCCCTTTATCAAGAAGATCTTTCTTCAATTTCAGATTAAAACTTTTCCTCATAACACCTCTCTTTAAAAGTCTCTCCCTCCTTTCCCACAGCTACTCCTCTCCCGTTGCTGTCTGCACCTCTCAGAAGAGTTACCTTTCCCTTCATATAACTTACATTTTTACAGGACAAGCTAGGCTATTGGGTTGAGAGTCGACTGGAGGCAGACAGGCAGGAAAAGAAACCCTATTAGACAGCCAGCCCCAAACTTGAGGTAAAAGAGAGGAAAGCTGCCCGGCATAGTGGCTGACACATGTAATCCAGAGTCAGAGGCAGGAGGATCACAGGTTAGAGACCAGAGGCAGCCTGTGTAATTTAGTGACCCTGTCTCAAGATTAAAAAATAAAATAAAAAATAGTCTGAGGGTGCAGCCTAGTGGTAGCACACTTGTAAAGTATACGTGAAGTTCTGGGTTCAACCTCTAAGTACAACAACAACAAAAGAAAGACAATAAGGCTTTAACCATGGTGTTAGTGAAAGGATTGGAAATAGAGATGGATAGTGGTTGTAGCTAAAGGCAGAGGTGACTGAATAATCTGATAGATTGCATATGTCATACAGAAAGAAGAATCAAAGATGACTCCAAAGACTGGATCTAAGCTACTGAAAGGACAACCTTGCTTATGTAGAAATCAAGAAGATTGCAGGGTAAACAGGTTTAGAATAGAGTTCTGCCTTAGACACGTTAGGTCGAGGGTAACAGTCCATTAGGATTATTAAATAAGCATTTGAGTATGTGAATACAGAGTTCAAAGGAAAGTTTGGGCTTTTAAAATTTATGAGTCTACCCAGTATAGATGATGTTTAAAGCCATGAGATTGGAGGTGATCAATGAGACAGTAACTATTTTTCTTATTAATATTTTCCAAGTTGATTTGTTGTACTTCCATAGTTTTGGTGAAATTTGACTTTGCTTGCTGTAGATCTTATAATCTGTATAAGATATCTTGAATGTTCAGGGGATTTATTAATGTTGTGAAATTGCTTTCACATGTCCAGACTATTAACTCAAAACCTTTCTAAAGTCAAAACTACAAAGCTCAATTTCAGGTATTATATCAGCTAATTTTGTCTTAATTCTTATTCAATGAGGTATTGGAATATCACTGAAAAAGTATGAGATGGGAGAAAAATTACAGTAATTCACTTTCAAAAATATGAGATTTTGATCTAAGTTTTCATTTAGCAGAATAGTTGATTGCTTCCAATTGCTTATTTCATGACATAGCAACATACATCACCATAACAGATAATATATGCCATAATATATTCCTACTTATTCCCATAATCTTTTTTGTTAGTAGTTCACTTTTTAATAGAATCCAATTCCATTTGGACCCATATTCAACATATAATTGTGTTAAGTTTGGAACATAGTAGAAAGTATAATGCCAATAATGTGGCCTGGGTATCAGTAGTGACTGTGGTAATTTTCTTCTATATAATCAAATAAGCTCATTGTCCCTATTGGTTTAGTGCAGTCATTTAATGGAATTGTTTTATACTAAATTAAAAAAGAAGACCTTCAACTAGACAGATTGACACAGTGACTGCAACAATGTGGTTAAACATAAAAATGATCATGTGCCTAGCACAAAATCAGAGAGTGTTTCATTCTGTTGTACATAGGGTTGAATTGGACCCAACATGACAGCACCTAACAACAACTAGTAGTAATCTCACTAACTTGCTAATATTGACATATATCCACTTTTAAGATAAATGAAACAAATGGATATTGAAGAGTTTGTTAGCCTGGTAGTTTTGCAAGATTATGGGACTTCTGTTCAAACCTCATATATTACTTAAAACTTTTAGACTGTAATTAAAGCTTTACATTGATCACACAAAGAATAGTACTCGTATTAGTATTGGCTGTGTTCCTTGCAGGTGGTGGGGACATCACTACCTTTTAAATTCACTCAATCTTCTTAATAATAATAATATATGCAGTTATTTTCACTTGATTATTTTAAGAAAGGAAAATAAGTCTCATAAAACATAGGCAAGTTGTTCAACGTCAACCTACTAGTGAAGGCCATAGTGATTTAAATCAAAGTCACCTTTTGAAGGCAAATCCCTTTACCTTCCATATAAAGCCCAATTTTAACTCTCAAAAATTAGGAGTATTACAAAAGGTTATATCCATAAATTTGGTAAACCAGTTTCGTGTGTTTGATTCTTCTTCTTTTTTTCTTCTGCTTTTCTTTCTTTTTTTTCCCCTCATCCTTTAAGTAGCTGCCTTTTCAGTGATTCAGTCAGGAGGCATTTGCAGAGTGACTACCCCATTTGGTTACATGCCCTATAACAATAATTAAACCAAATGTCCCTAATCTTAAAGAAAGTACAACCCAAGGAAGGAAACTAGTAATTCAACAACACACAATGCAATCCATAGAAGTGTACATAAAATTCTACTTTGGAATTAGGAAATAGTCAGCTCAGTTAAAACAATAGATTCAAAGAA
Organism: Pedetes capensis; assembly: GCA_007922755.1. NCBI lineage: Eukaryota > Metazoa > Chordata > Mammalia > Rodentia > Pedetidae > Pedetes > Pedetes capensis. The sequence continues at coordinate 14,005 of VMDO01028747.1, forward strand.
TACTTAACTGTGTTAAATGTTCAGAAACCAACCAGATGACAATGTGAAGTAGAGCACCATGTTCAGAAAGTATAGTGTGTGTGAAGGCATATTGGAAGTATGTGATGCAATGTCAGGTTAATGCAGCCATGAGTCATTTGTGAGGGCTGTGTCACGTATAGCAATGAGAAAGAGTGAGCTGAGGGGATCAATATGTACACATGGACCAGATGACCAAGAGATTGAGTGATCAGCAAGGGACTACAAATGTATACTTATATTTTCTATGTAATTAAGTTTGAAAAACAATTGTGCAGACTTTTAGAGCTATGGGTTGTAAAAAGTTGGCCCTAAAGCAATTCCTGTGTGGCAGGAGCACATTCCTCATTGATTCATTCAGATGCCAATTGCTCAATTGTTCTGAAACTTTTGCTTGTTATTTTTAAATACCTTTGTGAAGTAGTTACTTGTACCAGGAAATAAAAGACATCTCGCTAAGATATATTTGGATCATTGGGTTGCCTCAATCAGAAACAGGATATTAGTAAATAAGTAGATCCATATTCAGAATTATAACCATTATTTCACAGTATTTCAATTAGTTCCTTTGCAGGTTTTGATAGGATTTCAGGGAAAGTAATTTTAAAAGGAAATGAATTACTTATTTTTTCAGTTGCTTTCTATATTACTTGGTTCCAAGAAACCACATTATATATGTATTTATAGTTGTGATTAGAGTGGTAGGAAATGTCTTATGTGAATTTTTATAGAAAATCCTATTATACTAAAATTAGAGGATTCATTACAGTACATTTAACCCAATAAATTCTTAAATAGAGATATAGAGACCCAACAGATTACATTGGGAATGTTCAACATCAGATCAATTTAGTGAAAAACTTAGGTCTAGGATATATGTATTCTCAGGTCCAGGCTAATTGTTTTATGTTCCTCTAAATCCATTGGTTTTATTCTGTAGCATGTTTTGATTTCAAAGTGAAAGGTTTTAAGAGTATAATAAGTCAAACATGGCCATTGGTGAGAAGGAGTGTCAGGTTACTGAAAATGACAAATTTTCTAGTGTGCTCAAATGCCTCTATCCTTGTTATACTTAGTTTTGAAATATTGCTGTTATAATGATGCTTAAGAGGTATTAACAGTAATAAAGCTTGTACATATTTCTCCCTTCCATTTTAGTACTATGTTAACATTCACTAGGACATATCTGTATATACATTAGGGCTGTTATATGATGAATTTTAGTAGTGCATTCTCAGAAGATTAAGTTTGTTTTGTTGTCCAAAGTCCTGACTGGCAATCTAAACAAATGAGATAAATGAAATTGGCTGGTTACATCACAAATTGATTTGCTTTTTTCAAAATTTTTTGTATTTTATTTTTACTAGAAATAGAGTTGCATAGAATCATTAGCATAAATACTATTGTTGTTGTTAAGTGCCATCCAGTAGGTCCAACTCATAGAAACACTATGTACAATAGCAAGAAAACTACCTGACACTGTGCCATGCCCAGCACTATTGTCTTCTATTCATGGAGTTTTCAATGGCCGATTATTTTCAGCAGTGTACTGCTGGGTCCTTCTCCCAAGCCTACAGCACCCAGTATTCCCAGGTGGGCTCCCATCCAACAACTAACTATGTCCCACCCTGCTTAGCTGCTGACATCTGATGAAATTGGATGCTAGGATGGTACAGCTGTCGACAGCAATAAATACCAAGCCCCTATTAACTAAAACAAAATTGACAATCAGTATGGATAAATTCTACTTTAGTTAATTACAAAGTTATTTTTTACTCTCCCAAAGACAATTTCAAAATAACACTAAATGAATGTCTCAGGGAGGTAGTTAAATGTCTCTTTTGCCTTTGTAAGAGCATCATTTCATAATGACAGTTATTCAAAGCTATTGATGATTGATACATGATTTTTCTTTTCCTTTTCTTTGTAAAAATACAAATCTTTGCAGGTAGATTTAATACTTATTTTAATATCATTTTGTTAAAATATTAAATAATATAGAAATAAAAGTCTTTAAGACTAAAGGCACAAGGAACTTATGTAAGCACTGTGCTCTGATTGATACAGGGATGTGGGTTAATAATCCTGATACTACTATAAATGCATACTGAAATTAAACAATCAAGTAAATGGATGGTCCACAGTGAGAGCTGGGTTCTCACTATTGGATTGAGAGGCTACACAAAAAACGAGGGTAAGAGTTTAGAATAATCTGCATGGCCCTGGATTACAGATGGAAATATCAATACGAACTCATGTTTAGCTTAACATAGATAGAAATGTTTACATACTGAGATATTGATAGGTGTATGTATACCTGCAGGTCTGTATACAAATGCATATGTTTTTATTGCTCTATCATCTGAACAGTGCCTACAAGCAACGATACCCTACAGTAATTAGCATAGTTAGCCCCCCCTAGAATTTATTTCTAATATCATTATTAAATAAGAGGAACTGAGGGAGAAAATGTACAAGATGAACCAGGGCCTCTCTGGGCTGCCAGAAACCATGGATGTGCTTAAACAAAATTCCTAAAATTGCATCCATTCTGGTATAAATCATGACTAGATAAACAATTCAGGGGAAAAGAGAAAAATTTCCCATATGGAAGAATTCCACATGATTCTTTATGGATATCTGTTCACAAAGAGAAGAGGCATAACTGCACACTCCTTAGAGTTGGGGTGTGCATAGTCCCTTTCTTCCACAGTTTCCATGGTGAGGGAAGAGTAACTTCCCAGGGTAGACAGTTTGCAAACACTACACAGCCAAATGATCAAAGCAACATTAATAATGAAGACCATGTGGGCACTGCATACCTGTACTGTGTTACAGTGAGAGTAGTAATTAACTTCCTTGGTTTTCCTGCCAAACCCATGACCAAAGTTTAATCATAAGAAATACGAAAGATAAATCTCAACTGAAGGATAGTCTACAAAATATCTGGCCAGAATTCTGCTAGATAGGGAGAAGGACCTTGCAACCCACTCCCAAAGAAAACAGTCATTGAAAACCCTATGAACAGCCAAGAAGCACTGATAATACTGTTTTGTCTGTTGTACATAGGGTTGCTATGGGTCAGATACTGACTTGATGGCTCCTAACAATAACAACATTCCACTAGAGGACCCAGACCATTGAGAACAGGGAAAGTCTGAAAAACTGCCACAGGTAAGAAGAATCCAAGAAAATGTAACTACTAAAGAGAGTTGGGTATATGGACAGCATCCTGGACCAGGAAAAGGGTGTTAGGGGAAAACTAAAGTGATGCAAGAAAAATAAATTATAGACTTTAGTTAGTAATATAACAATATGTGTTCATTCATGAATTGTAATAGATGACCATACAAATGTAAGATTTTGTATTCAGGGAGAATGAACAGAGAAGATATGGGAACTCTTTGTACTATCTTCATATTTTTTGGTAAATCTAAAATATCTTTAAAAATACAACCTTCATTAAAAATATGATGGTCTAGCAATCTAAGTTCCTGATAAACTTATAAAAAGCAAGCATATTTCATCTGAGCAAAAATGATGATTATAATCATGATGTTGTTGTTGGGTGCCATCAAGTCAGGTCTGACTCATAGTGACCCTATGTACAACAGAATGAAACACTCCCTGACACTGTGCCATACCCCCGCCACTGTTTTTGTGTCAGTGTTTCCTTGCTATTCATAGGGTGTTTGATGGCTGATTGTTTCAGGAGTGGGCTGCCAGGTCCTTCTCCTGTTTTTGCAGTGCTAGGGATCAATCCCAGGGTCTCAGAGAGTGCAGCGCAAGCACTCTACCAACTGAGCTAAATCCTAGCCCTATAATCATGACAGCAAACATTTAAGGAGATATTTTTATTTGTTAACCATAGTTTAAGTGATTTAAATGTTTAAATACAGTTTACATAGTTGAAATTATATAATATGGTTTTATACATGAACATTAGAATTCCTTCCTTCACACAGTGTTTTCCTTCAACCATTCTCTTTCACCCCAGCAAAATTAGCAATGCCATCTGATTCATCCATCACTTGTATCTACTAGCAACTCTTTAACCTCTGACCCTTTTGTCAGACTCCAGGCTGGCATTTCCAACTGCCCATGTTACGTTTTGTCATTATTATCTTCCTCAAGTCTCAAGGTTTATTTGTAGAAAACTGACACCAAGCAAACCTTCTTCTTCTTTATTTATTGCCCTAAACCTGCTCTCATTTTCTTCCCCTGTGAATGATATTGCCTTCCACCTAATCACCCAGTGAACAAGCTCTGTCATCAAGTTTGCTTCCTTCCTCTTTTATCCTCTGCACTATCCATCTTGTCACTAAGCCCATTTTTTCTTTCTTTTGTTCCCCTCTCTTCTTGCCAGTCTTTGGCATTTCTTCCTTAGCTAGCGTCTATGCAGTCTTACTTTCCCATTCATCTCTCACAGGTGTCTAACATTTAGTTTGCTAAAACAAAAACACCACTTTAAGAGCTATCTAGATTAAAACCTTTATCTCCCTAGCCTTCCAAATCCAAACTCATCATTAGTGTGTCTCATCGTTTGCTTTCAATTTGCTTTTAAAGGATCCTTGGTGAGATTACTTCATGGATTGAATTTTACGCTCCAGAGAGATGATCAAAACCTAATCCCCAAATCCAAGAATGAGACCGTATTTGGAACTAGAGTCTTTGCCGATGTAATCAAGTTAAAATGAGATCATACTGGGCTAGTTGTTGTTAGGTGTGGTCAAGTTGTGTCCGACTCATAGCAACCCTTTTGGGGTTTCAATGGCTGATAGTTTTAGGATTGCCTGGGGAGTAGACTGCCAAGTCCTTCTCCCATTTTCTGGTGCTGGAATGGAACTCAGGACCTCAGAGACTGCAAAGCGGTGCTCTACCAACTGAGATAAATCCCCAAATCCAAGGACCAGTGTCCTCATAAGGAAAAGAGAAGCACAGAGGACAGAGGGAAGAAGCCCATGTGGTGGAGACTGGGATGATGGAACTTGGGACCAGATGTGCCAAGCAGTGCCATCAGAAGCCAGGCAACACAAGAAAGGTGTTCTCCCTACAGAGTGCAGAGGAGTATGGCCTTGTCTTGATCTCAGAACTGTTTGTTTTTTCAAGTTTCTTTAATTTTAGATAAAGATGAGAGACCAGGGATCAGGGACAGTAGGTGGGAACACATTGGTCATTGGGTGCTGATCCACAGCTGGATAGGAGTAAGATGCCTAGAGTGCTTTTTCTGTTGTTTTGATCCAGCCAGTCTGAAGTACTTTGTTAAGGAAGCTCTGTGAAGCTGATTGGATTTCTTCCTCTTCTCAGGTGAGACCACCTGCCTGCATGGGTACTCTTTACATTCTCCATGGTACAAGTATTAACTTCAGACAAGTTTCCATGATATGACAGATGGATTATTTGCTGATAGATGTGGGGATTTTTTTTTGAGACATGTACAAATATTTATCAAGGCAATTGAAAATATTCATTTGCCCACGTATTCCACTGGTAAACTGTTATCTTCTCAATGATGTATTTCCTTCTTAGCACTCATCTAAGTATCTAAAACAAAATAACTCTCTAATAAATTTTATTAAATGACTGAATAGCATTTCCCAATTCTTCATGTGTTTTCCTTGTATAAACTGACCTTGTATACAGATACTTAGCATATTGAAGTAAATACTCACATATAATTTATGAGGCATCAGTTTAGCACTTGTTCTAAAGGATTATGTGCTAGCCACTTGTAGTATATTCTATAGTTCAATATTTAAGTACAAATATGTCTTTATTTTGTCAGAAGCCCTAGCCCTGTGGCATCTGATCCCATCAGATCTCGGAAGCTAAGCAGTGTCAGGCCTGGTTAGTACTTGGATGGGAGACCACCTGGGAGCACCAGGTGCTGTAGGCTTGGGACCAGGCAACCCACTCCCCAAAATCAATTTGCCATTGAAAACCCTATGAATAGCAGAGAAGCACTGACAATAGTGTTTCCCCTGTTGCACATCGGGTCCTGTGGTTTGGATACCAACTCAACGGCACCTGACAACAACAATATGTCTTTATTTTAATATTTAGAGCATTAGCTATGTGCATACCATATGAGTTCATTCATCTTATACAGGAAAATAAGTATTTTTTCAATCTAACTATGAAATGAAGTGTTTTCATGAATAATAGTGAATTTTTTCTGGTACTGAGGTGCTGAACCCAGAGCCTTGTGCAACTGAACTGCACTCCTCCCCACTCCACTTTTTTTTTATCCTAAGACAGGATCTTGCTAAATTACTCAGCCTGCCTATGGCCTAAAACTTGCAATCTTCCTGCCTACACTTCCCAAATCACTGGGATTACAGGTGTGCACCACTGTGCCTGGCCTAATATTAAACTTCTTTGGAAGTGTCAAGGGAAGTAAAAAACTTTCCAATCTGAGTACATTAACATATAACTGTAAACAGATATTATGAATAGCCACAGGAAGATAATTATGGTTTGTTACCAATTTAACAATCTTTCCTTCGCTAATGAAAGGAGGCAACAAATGATCCCATGAGGAGCTTTCCCAAAATAATAATAGTTAGAGCAAATAAGGAAATGAAATTATTAACATACATGCTTTGAGTCTACAGCACATTAAACAATCATCACAAGTTTAGACAGAATCTAAATATATTTAGGAAAGTCCCAAACAAAAGGGTAAATATTGTTTACTATTGATATGAAGAGGAAAAAAAAATCAGGAAAACAGTAAATAAGAAAAATTTAAGTCCTTGTCTGTTTCTAATCTAAATACTAACTAGAAAAGAGTAAAACAAATAGACAAAGGTCACATTTTGTCAAATCGTTTATCAGCAAGAATGGAAAGAGATACAAGGGCACTCCTGAGATAATCAACTGACTGTCAGATAGGGGAGAGGCATTGCTAGCCACCTTGCCGCAATGCACAATTGATTGTTCAGGACTCTGCAGGGAATTGCTCAGCACAAGAGGAATACAAATTAGCGCTCACCATAGTTGAGACATGTGCAGGTCCCTCTCTCCCATGAAGGAAAGAGCTGTGAATTTGAAAACATCTTTGAGTTTGTTATTTCACTCTATACCGAATAAAGCAAAAGAGGGGAATAAGCCCCAGTACATGGAGTAAGCAAGTAAAATGATAATAGTGGATGGTGTTAGAAGATAAATTAGAAATGATGAGAAAGAGGGACATAAACAGTGCATGACAGAGACGTGAATCACGAGAATTTTAGGGAAAAAAAAAACAGTAATTGGAAGGAAATGCAGAACTCTAATGTGAGTTTGATGTTTCCAGACCAGTTGCTTTCCCTCTAGCATAAAAGTGCATGAGGAAAAGACCGATAAAAAATAATTGGTACTCTCCTATCTGGCTGTTCTTTTCATTTGAGTGAACTATAGGAGAAATATTAACGATAGTAAGCCATGTGGTGATTCTATTGGTTCATTAAAGACAATGCTGGGACAAAACTCGTAATGGAAAGCAATTTGGATCATTAGACTCTTTATGATCTAGTGAAGTTGAACACAGTTCTTTTTTAAAACCTACAGATAATTTTGGCTCCTATGTACATGTTCCCTCTAAATATTATATGGGATGGTAGCAGAAGAAATATAAGCATTAGACTAGTATTTAAACACCTATTCCATTATTAACTCATTGTGGCCCTAGTCAATTCTCCTTACTTTATGAAACTCGATGTCTTCATTTACAGATAAAGAATGATAAAACTTTGCCTCACACCTGCATTAGGTGAAGTATAGTATTTATAAAGCCTTCATCTATACCACTATGGCATCTCATCCCATCAGATCTCAGAAGCTACGCAAAGTCAGACCTGATGAGTACTTGGGTGAGAGACTGCCTGGGAACACCAGGTGCTGTAGGCTTGGGAGAAGGACCTGGCAACCCACTCTCAAAAAACAATCAGCCATTGAAAACCCTATGCATATCAGAGAAACACTAACAATACTATTTTGCCTGCTGTGCATAGGGTCACTATGAGTCAGATACAGACTCAATGGCACCTAACAGCAACAAGTATTTATTAGGGACAACATTGATCCTGGCTCATTGTTGATGCTCATGATATATATATATATATATATATATATATATATATATATATATATATATATATATATATATATATATATATATATATATATATATATATATATATATATATATATATATATATATATATATATATATATATATATATATATATATATATATATATATATATATATATACAGCATAAAGACTTGTGGTTCTAACAAAACTATTTTATGAGTACCCAGCCATCTTATGAGCACAGATCCTTCTGGTATTCAGAAGCTGTTTAAAATTTATTTGATATATTTTGTTATATTAAAAACCACTGCATATTCCAGTAGATAAGAAAAATATATCTGTAAAAAAGATCAAGACTGTGAACCAGATGTATTGAGATGAATTTTAAGGACACCAGTTGAGGTACAAGCAAGTTTGATCATATAGGGTGCAGTCTGAGTACTATAAAATTATGATTTTTGACCTGGCATACCATCATAGATAAGCAGTTTATTTTATAAATTTACTGTTTTCTCTCAAATTCTCTACATGTGATTTAGATGAAGACTTTGCTTCAGTAATCACCAAAAAGAAGCAAGCTGTTATTTAACATGTTGTTAAGTGCCACTGAGTCATGTCCAACTCTAAGGTTTTCAATGACTGATTATTTCAGGTGTGAGGTGCCAAGTCCTTCCCCATTATTTGTGGTGCTGAGGATTGAACCTGGCTCCTCAGAGAGTGCAGAGCAGCACTCTACCAACTGAGCTAAACCCCAGCCCATCATTTAACACAGTCTTATAAACGTATGAAAACTAAAGAAAGCAATTTAAAAAAGGAGGTAGGAAGCCAACACACTGTGGAGGTTATCCCTACTTGTTTTGGAAGCTGATGAATTTGAGTTTGAGTACTTTCTCTGACAATTAAAAACTTGATGATCTTGAGGGTTCTAACTACCCTCCCTGTGGTAGTTTTCTCATTTTTAAAATGTAAATACTAATAGTACCAATCAGAGTTGAGGTAAGAATGAAATGTGGAAAAGCTTAAATACTAATAATGGTAATAATACCTACCTCATGTTGTGGTACTAGTGTATTGACATAGTCTGTGTTGCATAATTATAATTATCTTAGCAATATTGATTTTAATTCAGAGAAGTTATTTTTATTTATATAAACATGAGAAGATATGCAATTTTTCTGAACAAAAGGATAAGAGGGAAGACTTTGTATGTATTTCAAGAAGCAAATAGGGGTGGAAGATAATATTTAGGTATGCATTGATTCTGATAGATAGGTAGCTTATTCAGAACTCATTTATTTCTAAATGCTTTATCAATTTGAAAAACAGTATAGCACTAAAGTATAATGTAAAATTATAAGAATTTTTAAACTTGCTGTATATTTCTAATAGTGCTTACTTATAATGGTTGTATAGATACTTACTTGTGGCATATGACTATTGGAAATTAAGGTT
>VMDO01028748.1:0-23485 GCA_007922755.1 Pedetes capensis
TGTAGGCTTGGGAGAAGGACCTGGCAACCCCCTCCCAAAAATCAATCTGCCATTGAAAACCCTATGAACAGCAGAGAAGCACTGACAATAGTGTTTCCCCTGTTGTACAGAGGGTCGCTATGAGTCGGATACCGACTCGACGGCACCTAACAACAACAACAACAACAACAAGGTATTATTTACTTGTTTGTTTGTTTGTTTGCTTATTGCAGTACTTGGGTGTTGAACCTAGGGCCTCACCCATACTTTGCAAGTGTTCCAGCACTGGGCTGTGCCCCCAACCCATTTCTTTTTCCTTTTAATCTTAAAATAATGTCTCACTAAATTACACAGCCTGCCTCTGGCCTCAAACCTGTGATACTCCTCCCCAGTTGCAGGAATTACAGGCATGCGCCACTGCACCTGGCTTCAGATTTTTTTTTTTTTAATATAAAGAATTATTCGGCTTTACCCACAGTTCACGCTAGCAAAAGAATTTTTTGAAAGTAAGAACCATTTTACAAGTTTTCTTTTTTATGTTTTTTATTTTTTCTTTCTTGAAAATGTGTAGGAACACCACTAAGATGTTGAGTAGAACTAAAGAAATCAGAACTGCTTTATAATTTTCTACTTTTTTTCTGACCTCATGTGGGAAAAAAACAAATCAGTTTTTCACCAGTAAGTATATTTACTTTTTGATGGATGCCTTCTATCAGTTTGGAGTTGAATACTAGACTTTGTTTCTTGAAAATTTTTATTGGAATGTGTATTGAATTTTGTCCAATGTCTTTTCTATGCATTTTCCAATGGTATTGTGTGCTGTTTTTCTGTTGGTATTTTAAATTATACTGATTAACTTTCAACTGTTTAAAACCAACTTTTCATTCCTTAGGCAAACCCCACTTGGTTATAATGTATATTATCTCATTTAAATAGCATTGTATTCAAAATTGCTAATAATCTTTAAAATTTTTGAGCTATTATTAAGGAATATTGTTGTAGTTTTTATGTTCATAATACCTTTGACAGATTTCAATATTAGAATTGTGTTGACCTCTTACACTTATCTGGACAGTGATCTCTCTACCTATATTCTGAAAACTTTCATGTTTGATTGATGGTTTTTTTTTTTTTTTTTGAGTACTAAATAGAATTCACCAGTGAAAAGACGAACTTTCTTTTTAGAAAGACCGTTTCTCCTTTTGTTTTTTGAGACAGGGTCTCCTTATGTAAGACAGGCTAGCCTCGAACTCATAATCTCTTCTTCTGCCTCCAGAGTGCTGGGATTACTGTTGTAGAAAGATTGTTTTTAACATATTCCATTTATTTACTAAATATAGGCTGGTACAGCTTTTCTGTTTCTTGTGTTAATTTTACTAAATTTTACGTCTTAAGAAACTTTTCCAATTCAACTAAGTTTTCAAATTTGTTCATAAAAACTTATTTATATGCATTTTAATGCCTGTAATATGTCTAGACTAAGATATGTCTAAGTAACCACTTTTCATTGCCAGTATTATCATAATTGTTCTTTATTTTTCTTGATAAATTTAATAAAGACTTCATTTTTTCATGTTTTTAGCAAATCATTTTTAGGCTCTGTTAATTATTGGAATTAACTTGCCCTTAACTATTTCACAATTACTTTATTTCAACCCTTAATGTGGAAGCTGAAAAAATATGTTTCTAGCTTTCAGAGTGGAAAGTTATTATTTTGAGGACTAGTTTTCCCCAGTAGTAATTTTGCAATTATACATTTCTTTCACGAAACTGTTTTAAATGAATCCCATAATTACACTGTCATTTCTATGGGCATTTAGCAAAAATACTTTCTAATTTCTTTTTGGATTTTTTACTTTAACTCATAAATTATGAAGAGGTATATTTAATGTGTCTAGATACTTGAGTTTTTCTTACATAGCTTATTACCATTGGTATGTGTAAGAATAAAATTGATATGATTATGCTCCTTTTAAACTGATTAGATTTTTTTTATGATCCAACATGTGGTCTTTCTTGGTAGATGTTGCATATGTTTTTTAAAAGAAAGGCATTGTGAAATTAATTTTTTTGTATAAATATCAATTAGCTCTTTTAGTTCAATTTAAGATCAATTAGTTCTTTTAGATTTTGTCTGCTTGTTCTATTAGTTCTGAGAATGGGTATTAAAATCTCCTATTGTAGTTGTGGAATTGTCTACTTTCCTTTATATTTTGGCAAGTTTTGCTGCACATGTTGTATTTTAGGCACACATATTTTACAATTGTTATACCTTTTGTTTGCCAAATTTTTATTATGAAATGTTCTTCCTTTTTCTCTGATGGTATTCTTTATCTTGAAGTCTATTTTACGTGATATTAGAATGAACACTCCTTCCTTATTAACTTACTGTTTGGATGGCATAAGTTTTTATTTATTTATTTTTTTTTTTTGTCCACTTGCTTTAAACTACCTATAACTCTGTATTTAAAGTGTATATAGTGGAATTACCCTATTGGAGGTTCATGCTTTTTTATCCCCTTGTTAAATTCTGCCTTATAATTGGTGGTGTGGTGAGATTAATAATCTTTAATTTTCATTAGAAGTTACACTAAATGTTATCCTTTGTTCCTCTCTCCTTCTTGCCTCCAAAGTGGGTTTTTTGTTTGTTTGTTTTGTTTTTGGTGTTGGTGGGTGGTGGGGAATTTTTAGCATTTCACTGTATTTATTTATTTAAGTTTTTGTTATGTTTTATTTGTGGGAAGTTTCTTTAAGAATTCTAATATATATACCAAACTTTATGACCTGCTTCTTGTTAATATCATACCATATTGTATGAAATGTAGAAACCTTCCAAACTCCTCACACTGATCTTTATAGTCTATTTGTTATATGTGTTAAATCTACATACATTGAAAATAATATTAGGTGCTATAAGTTTTTTTCTTTAAAGTCATAAATATTTTTGAACTCTTAAGAGAAAAACAGAATATCATATCTAAGAAAATATTTACCATTTCTGTTAATCTTTCATTTTTGAAGATCCAAATTTTCCTGGATATAATTTCTCATTAGTATGAAGAGCTTCCTTTAGCCTTTTTTTTTTTTTTTGTAAAGTATGTGTGGTACTAATATATTCTCTTAGTTTTCTCATATATGAAAATATCATTCTTTTGCCTTCATTATAGAAGGATATTTTCACTGACTATAGCATTCTGAGCAACAGCTCTGTTATTTTAACCCTGGATAAATGTCCCACTGTCTTCTGGACTCTGTGCTTTCTGATATAAAATCCACATTTAAATCATTGTTCTCACATACATCTTGTACCAATTACTATAGTTTCCATCAAAATTTTTTCTTAGCATTTGCTTTTTAGCAGTTCAATTTTGAGATATTTAGATATGGTTCTAGGGCTCATTGGACATCTTAAATCTGAAAATGAATGTTTGTCAGGAAATTTAGGAAAGTTTCAGCCATTTTAAAAATAGTTTCTACTTTAGTGTTATTACTAGCTTTTTTATTCTTCTTGATATATCTCTTTGCCTCCTGGAGAGAGTTATACTAGCCAGTTTTTTTTTTTTTTTTAATTTCCTAAGAACTTCAATTCAATGTCCACATTATCTCAGAATTGACAATTGCTTATTGTCTTTTGTCTGTTATTAATAACCAAACTTTATATTTTAGAACAAGATTAGAGTAAAAGAAAAATGGAGCAAAACATGTGGAGAGTTCCCTTATTCCACATCCACACACAACCTCCCCCACTATCAACATTCCATACCAGAACTTGTTATAATTAATAAACCTACACCCACAAACATACTCACTTAAAGTCTATAGTTTGCATTAGGGTTCACTTTTGATATTCTACATTCTTTTTGTAGATTTTGTAGAGAAAGTTACCCCATTTCTACTTTGCTGGATGCTTTTATCTTGAATGGATGTCAGGTTTCATCTACCGCTTTTGTCTGTTGATATGGTTCAGTGTGTTTGGACAAATGTATAATGACATGTATCCACAATTTTAGTACGTTATAGAAGTCTTCTGTATTTCATCTATGTATCTCTAGTTCTTATAATCTGTGTCTGCTACTGATCATTTTACTATCTCCGTATTTTTGGATTTTCCAAGATGTCATATAATTGCAATCCTGCAGTACATACCTTTATCAGATTGACCTCTTTAACCTAGTAATATGCATTTAGTATTCTTCCATATCTTTGTTTCTTTTGATAGCTCATTTCTTTTAAGTGTTGAATAATATTCTGTATTCTGGATGTAGCATAGTTTATACAAGTCACCTACTAAAGGAATTCTTGATTGTTGTCAAATATTGGAAACTATATAAAGCAACTAAATGTTTGTATTAGATATTTGTATACACATAAATTTTTAAATAATTTTGAAAAATAGTAAGGAGTGTGATTGCTGAATGTTTAGTTACGTGAGATATATGTAAATATGTTTAGTTTTATAGAAACTGTCTTCCAAAATGGCTGTACCACTTCACATTCTCATCAGCAATGAACAAGAGCTTCTTTTGCTCCACAACTTTGCCAGCATTTGTTGTCCTTACTGTTTTGGATGTAAACACTCCAACAGGTATGTAGTGGCATCTTAATGTTGTTTTAATCTGCAGTTCCCTAATGGCATATGCACATATTTTCATATGCTTACTTTTCCATCTGGATATCATCTTTGGTGAGGTGTCTGTTCAGAACTTTTGTACATTTTAAAATCAAATTATTTGTTTTCTTACTATTGAGCATTAAATGTTCTTTGTATATCTTGGTTAATAGGACTTTTTCCTGATGTATCTTTTGAAAATACTTTCTCTTGATCTGTGGCTTGTTTTTCTCATTCTCTTGACATTGTCTCTCACAAAGTAGATGTTTTCAATTTTAATGGAGTCCAGATTATTAATTATTCCATTCATGGATCATGTCTTTAGTATCGTGCTAAACTAACAGCTGTATTTAAGATGATACAGGTTTTCTCATATGCTGTCTTCTAGGTGTTTTATAGTTTTGCATTTAACACTTAGATCTATGATCCATTATGAGTTAATTTTGAAAAAGTTTAAAGTCCGTACTAGTTTTTCTATTTTTTACATGTGGATGATCCCTTGTTCTATTACTATTAGTTGAAAAGTTATCTTTGTTTCATTGTGTTGCCTTTGCTCTTTTGTCAAAGATTAGTCTTATATTCATGTTTTTTTCTGGGCTCTCTATTCTCTTTCATTTACTTATTGATTTGTTCACCATTACCACCGAATATCAATTATTGTAACATTATAGTAAACATGGAAGTTAGATAGTGTCTGTCCTCTGTCTTTGTTCTTTTCTTTCTATATCAACTTCGTTGGATATTCTAGATTATCATGTCTTTTCCTATAAACTTTACAACCGGTTTGTCAAAGCGCCCAAAATAACTTACTAGAATATTAATCAGGATCATGTTGACTATATAATAGGGGTCTCCAGCCTCAGGCCATAGACTAGTCCTGGTCTATGGCCTGTTAGGAACTGGGCCACACAGCAGGAGGTGAGAAGTGAGTAATTGAGCAAAACTTCATTTATATTTATAGTTGTTCCCCACTGTTTGAATCATCCTGAAACCAAGCCCCCCAAAGTTCTGTGGAAAAACTGTCTTCCATAAAACTCTTTCCTAGTGCCAGAAAGGTTGGAGACCACTCCTGTATAGAATGAATTGAGTAGAACTTACATCTTGACATCCATGAACCTGGAATAGCTCTTCATTTATTTCTTCTTTGACATTTAGATTCCCATATATGTATTTGATGTTTTAGGGTAAATATAAAAGGTATTGCCTGCAGCTGTAGCCCTGTGGCATCCAATCCCATCAGATCTCGGAAGCTAAGCAGGGTCGGGCCTGGTTAGCACTTGGATGGGAGACCCCCTGGGAACACCAGAAGCTGTAGGCTTGGGAGAAGGACCTGGCAACCCCCTCCCAAAATTCAATCTGCCATTGAAAACTCTATGAACAGCAGAGAAGCACTGACAATAGTGTTTCCCCTGTTGTACAGAGGGTCGCTATGAGTCGGATACCGACTCGACAGCACCTAACAACAACAACAAACAACATAAAAGGTATTGAGTTTTCAATTTTTAATACCCTTTCATCATTGCTTGTGTATAAAAAATTGATTTAATTTTGTTATGAACTTTGTATCTTGCAATCTTGCAGTAATCACAGTTTCAGGAGCTTTCTTATTGTTATGCTTAGTTTTATTTTCAGTTATTTGGAATTTTTACATAGAAGATCATGTCATTTGAGAACAGACATTTGACTTCCTTCCCAATATATACACATTTAATTTCATTTTCTTGTCATATTGTATTAGCTAGGATTTCCAGTACGATGTTGGAAAGCAGTGTTGAAAGAGGATGTTTTTGCCTTCCTTTTGATCTTAGTGAGAAAGCTCTGAGTTTCTCATCATTAAGTGTGACGTTAGCCATAGGTTTTATAGAGGAAGTTCCCCCATTCCTCACTGAAAGTTTTTTTTCATCTTGAATGGGTGTTGTATTTTGTCAAATGCTTTTGTCACTCTGTTAATATGATGATTTGGTTACCTGATTTTTTTTCTGTAGAGAGTTAATATGATTGTGTTAATTGATTTTCAAATGTTGAGTCAGCCTTGCATGCTTGGAATAAATTCCAGTCTGTTGTAGTGAATAATTATTTTCACACATTATTGGCTTTGGTTTGCTACTGTTTTGTTAAACATGATGGCACTTATGTTCATGAAGAATATTGGTCTGTATTTTTTGTAAATTTCTTCATCTTGTTTGAATAGTAAAGTGATGTAGTTTCACAGAATGAGTTAAGAACCATTTCTTATGCTTCTGTCTTCTGAAAGAAATGATAGAGAGCTAGTTTAAATTTCTTCTTAAATATCTGGAATAATTTACTATGTGCTTTGTATTTTGCAAAGTAATTAATTTTTTACTTAATGTTGGTATTAGATATTAGCCTATTCAGATTTTCCTTATTTCTTCCTGTATGAGCTCTATACAATATGTCTTTCAAGGAACTTGTCCATTGCATTTAGGTCTGTAAGCATAGAGTTGTTAACTATTTACATATTATTCTTTTAGTACCCATGGGATCTGTAGTGAATTGTCCTCTTTCTTTTTTGATACCCTAATTCATATCCTCTCTGCTTTTTCTTGGTTCTCATGTCTATAAGTTTATCATTTTTGAAGATATTTTCACAGAACCAGATTTTGGTTTTGGCGATCCTCTTACTGATTTTTTTCTATTTTTTGTTTTATTATTTCTGCTCAAATTTATTATTATTTTTGTTTTGTTTTGTTTTCCTTGCTTTGGATTTAAGTTCCTTTCTTTTTCTAATTTCTCAATGTGGAGGTGTAGATGACTGATTTTAAATTTTTCTTCTTCTCTGCTATACTCATTCAATGATATAAATTTCTCTTTAAGTTCTATCTTCATTTCTATTTTGTCCATCGTATTTTTTAATTTCTCTAGAGATTTCTTCCTTGATGTGATTTTAAACATGCAAGTATTTTGGGATTTCTTACCTATATTTCTGTTGCTATTTTCTCTTATAAGTCCATTGTTGTTTGAGAGGAGACATTGTATGGTGTATATCTTTTTAAAGTTGTAATGAAGTGTTTTATGGACCTATTTTCATGAATGTCCATGTGAGTTTTAGAATGATGTATAATTTGCTATTGTTAGATAAAATAATCTATAAATGTTATATACCCAGTTGACTAATAGAGCTTATTAGTTCAATTATATTCCTTTTATTTTCTGTTTGCTGTATCTGTCCATTTCTTTTTTTTTTTTTTTTTTTTTTTTTTTTTTTTTTTTTTTTTTTTTTTTTTTTTTTTTTTTTTTTTTTTTTTTTTTTTTTTTTTTTTTTTTTTTTTTTTTTTTTGTGGTACTGGGGGTTGAACTCAGGTGCTGGACCACGAAGCTGTACCCCCACTCCAATTTTTTTACTTTTTTGAGACAGGGTCTCGCTAAATTACGCAGACTGCCTCTGGTCTCAAGTTTGCGATCCTCCTTCCTCCGCCTCCCGAGCCCCTGGAATTACAGGCATGCGCCACCCACAGGGCCCAGCTCATCTGTCCATTTCTTGTAGAATGATGTTAAAGTTCCCAACAGTAACAATGGATTCGTCTATTCATCTTTACAGTTCTATTAGTTTTTGCCTCATGTATTTTATACTCACTATATGTACTGTTGTTGTTGTTGTTGTTAGATGCCGTCGAGTCAGTATCCGATTTATAGCCACCCTCATAGGATTTTCAATGGCTGACTGTTTCGGGATTGCCTTGGAAGTGGATTGCCAGGCCCTTCTCCCATTTTTGTGGTGCTGGGAATTGAACTTGGGGCCTCAGAGACTGCAGTGCAGCGCTCTACCAACTGAGCTAAATCCCAGCTACTATATGTATTAGGGATTATTATTTCTTATCAGGGTATTGACTCTTATTATTATGTAATACCATTTTTTTATTCCTGAAATTTACCCTTGCCATGCAGTCTGATTATTTGAAATTAATATAATCATTCCTACTTTTCTTTTAACTAATGTATGAGGCTCGCTGTGAGTAGGACCCAACTTGACAGCACCTAATAACACAACGTTAGTCTGTTATATCTTTCTCCTTCTCTTTATTTTTACTCTGTATGTGTCTTCATATTTAAAGTGGATCTCTTATAGGTCAGTATTGTTCTTTAATCCACATTAATAATCTGTCTTTAGTGGCTGTATTTAGATCATTGAATTTTAAGGTGATTAATGATATAGTTAGATTAATATTTACTACATCTGTTCTCTTTACCTTGTTTTTTGTTCCTATTTTTGACTCCCACCCTTTTTTCTACTTTTGTTTAAATTGGGACTATTTTATGATTCTATTTTCTCTCCTTTTGTAGCATATCAATTATAGATCTAAAACATTTTTAAAGAATCCAGCATGATAGTGCACACCTATAATCTATAATCCTAGCACTCAAAAGGCTGAGGCAGGAGCACCTTTAGTTTGAGGACAACCTGGGATACATAGTGAGACTTAGTCTCAAGAAACACAGTAAAATACCTAGGGATATCTGAATAAAGTATGAAATTTAAACAAGTCATTTTTAGCAATCATCCTAAATCTTCTAAATTTGTATCTAATCCAAGTCAATATTTAAATAACACTATCTTGCTTCACAGATAATGCAAGTACTATATAGAAGCAAAATATTCCTAATTCCTACATCCTGTCCTTCTTATCATTACTGTAATTCATTACACATGTATATTCATAGCGTATATATAACATATATATGTATATATGTATATATATTTAAATACATTGTTGCTATTATTGTTTTGAACAAACTGTTAAGCCTCGGATCAATTAAGAGTAGAGAAAGATAAAAGATATTATTTGCCATCACTTATCCATTCTCTGATCATCTTTCTTGCTTTATGTAGATCTGAGTTTCTCATCTACATCTTTTTCCCCTCTCTGAAGAACTGCTTTTAACAATGCTTACAAGGCAAGTCTACTGGCAACAAAATTCTCAAATTTTGTTTGTCTAAGAAACTCTTTATTTCTCCTTCATTTTGAAGGATAATTTTGCAAGGTATGGAATTCTAGGTTGATGGGGATTTTTTTTTCTATAAACACCTTAAATATTTCACTGCATCTTGTTTTTCTAACATGGTTTCCAAGAAGAGTTGACTATAATTTTACCTTTTCTTCTCAATAGGTAATGTGATTTGTTCTCATTTTTTCATTTGCTGAAGATTTTTAATTTATCTCAGGTTTCATGATGTTTATATATGACGTTCTTAAACATAATTTTTTTCTGACATTTATCCTGCTTAGTGTGCTCTGAACCTCCTGGATCTGTGACTTGGTATCTGACATTAATTTGGGGAAAAGTCACTATTACGGGTATTTCCGTTATGTCTATGTTTCATTTACTGTAGTTGTCCCACAGTTCTTAGATATTCCATTCTGTTCCTTTTTTATCATTGTTATTCATGTTTTCCCTGTGGTGTAGTGGGTCAAACAAATGGCCTCATGGATTCCAGGCAAGCACTGTACCACAGAGCCACACCTCTAGCCACCAGTTTCTTTTGTCTTTCAGGTTTTCTTCATTCCCTCTTTTTCAGTTTTAGAAGTTTCTATTGTCAGATACTTTAGCACTGAGATTCTTTACCCAGCTGTGTCTAATCCACTAATATGCCCATCAAAGTCACACTTTATTTCTACGACAGCGTTTGTTTGTTTTTTTTTATCTATGTTGTTGTTGTTAGGTGCCATGGAATCAGGTCTGACTCATAGCAACCCTATGTACAACAGATGAAACACTCCCCACCATTGTGCTATGCCCAGCACTACTGTGAGTGCTTCTCTGATATTTATAGGGGTTTCTATGGTGGATTGGTTCAGGAGTGGATTGCCAGGTCCTCCTCCCTCCCCTCCAGCACCTGGTATTCCCAGGCAGTTTCCCATCCAAGGAGTAACCAGGCCCTACACTGCTTAGCTTCCAAGATCAGGTGGGATCAGATGCCAGGGTGCTATGGCTACAGACTGATGTTTGTATAATCTCCTTCAATTGAGTACTTTTCCTTATAGTTAGTCTTGTAATTTTCTGTTGAAAGTTGGGCAGCATGTACTAGGTAGAAGGAACAGTGGTAAATGGGCCTTTTGTGATGTGAGGGTAAGTGTGTGGAAGAGGAAGCAATCTATAGTCCTATAATTAGGTCATAGTCTTCTGGTGAGACTGAATTTATGGATTATGAATTGTCTCAGTGCTCATCAGTTCCACTCCATATTCCCTTAGGTAGAATAGAATGGCAGGAGGGGGCTGGAGTTATATATTTTCCTTCTTCCATGTGGACTGCTACAGAGAACTGGTGTTGGCCATTTCTGCTCTCTGTGATGGAAGACCAATGATGACCAGAGTTGGATTTTACCCTTTCTTTGGTTAGCTTAAACTCTGATGAAACTCAGTAGGTTAAGCTCTGGTTAAAAAGTTTCCCCTGAGGACATGTTTTCTTAAGAAAATCTGAATATTTTGGTGTACTTAAAAAGGATTCCTTTCCTCTCTCCATTCAGAAGCAAAGCATGAGAGGATATATATTTGCTTGGAAGACCTTATAGAACTCCTGGAAGTTAAACTCACAAGTTTATGCTCCTCTCTCACCCTCCAAGATTGGGCTCTGTGGAGTTTTTAACTCTAGGGGTTTCTAACTCAGAATTTCATCTTTCTGTCCCACAAAGGGTGTGGTCAGGTGTTATTTTGAGACTTGTAGAGGTGATTTTAATCTCAGTTCACTACTTAAGTTTTTCCTAAATTCGTTTTGGGTTGAGATATATATATAATTCTGGAGATAGTTTGAGATTTGCTTGGCTCATATGCAAAATTAGGTGATAGTCTTCTTTATTTTTCTCACCTCAAATTCTTAGCACATTCTGTTACTTACATTTTTTTCCTGGTTCTTCTGTGTAAAAGCCACAGGGCTTCTTTCAAAGTTTTAGCCACAGCACTGTTGCACTGCTCGGGAACTAGATTCCATACACAGGGCAAAACCTTGAGAAAAAAAATGAAACAAAAATAAAACAAACCACAGGTAACTTACCACCTGTGAATTTCCTTCTCTTCAGGGATGACTCTCCTCAATAAAGTGACTGATTTTCCAGAGATCTTAGATAATAATCTGTTTCATTTTGTTCAGGATATACACCTGTCATCAGCAGGCAAGCTGAGTTGTAGTGGGTTTACACTACCACAAAAGTAGTGACATTCCCAAGATGCAGACATTTTAAAGATGCTATTTTTTATCATGAAATTTTGTACTCTGCAGACTGGATCATTATACTTGCTCTTTGTCTTATCCTCCAAATATCTAAAAGTGGTATGAGTTTATTACCAAAGAATTCATCTCTAAAGCCTTCTTGTTCTAACTTCTCTGTGAGACTTCTCTAATTAAAAAACAATAAGTTTCCACCTTTTTGAAAGTCATCCTTATGTGCTTTCCACCTACAGTTGAAATAGGAAGCTATATTCACTAATGATTTCCTTAAATCTTATTTTTACTTCATAAATACTTAGAAAGTTTTTCCTAAAATATTAACCTTAGGAGCAGAAAATGCAAGTGAGTAGGCACCCATGATAACATTATTTAAGTTATTTTACTTGTGAAATTAAAGGTGGACTAAAAACATTAATCAATATCAAAAAAGTACAAAAATGATTGAGTGAAAATGGTTATGATTATGGCAATTAAGTGTTTGCATCTGAAGGTGTTAAAGGTGTGCCATTTCAGTATGTCTCTAATAACATTGATAATTTTGAGCTAAAATCACCTGAGAAACTGTCACTGCAAAAATGGCCATTTGCCCTCTCTTTGCCTACATGAAGGGAGCCATAAGGAGTCTTGGGGCTGTAATGAACCTGAATAAATAAACTGTTATCTTCTAGTAGGTTTTACACCATTCCCAATATTTCTTAGTGTCATCTCTAGAATTTACCCAGACCGGAGATCTATTTGTTCTGTCATTCTTTCATAAATGTATTATTCTTTGTCTAAAAAATATAAAAGCATCTTACAAAGGTCCCTGTGTACATATAAATTTAAATAGCATATAGGTTTTCTCTGGTTAATCTGCTTTATATTAATTCACTTCCTAGATCCAGTGAAAGAGCCTATAAAAGAATTAAGACGTGGTAGAGGGGATCACTACCTCCCCAACAGACTGTTTTAACCATATACATGGTACTTAGCAGTGTTGACTCTGGGGTCATCCCTGGTTTGATTTTTAGAACTGGAGATTAACTACCTTGGAGATCATGAGTAAGATACCTAACTTCTCTGTTTTTTCCTCATCTATAAAGTGAGATAATAGTGCTATTTAGCTCATAGAGTAATTTGAAGAAGAATTGAGTTAACATTTATAAAATATTTGTATTTATGTATTGTAATATTGAGTGTTTTATAAGTTTGGTATAAATAATAAACTGTCATTGATTATATTTGAATTAAGTGAAAACAGTAGATATGGTTAACCTCACAATTACATGTTGCTTTCTAAAAATTCAGGTTTATAACTTATTTGAAAGATGCCTCCAGTATCTGAAAGCAAAAATAAAATGTTATTCTTGAATTGAATATTATTATTTACTCTGTCAGAATAGCATAGAATCAGCAAATGAGAAAAACAAAGAAGCTTTGAGTTAACTTATGATTACTTAGTTTTGTCCTTGTGTATAAATCTTCCATTAACTTGTAATTTGGGAATGTAGCTCTGGCCTTTAAAAAACTGTTGAAAGTGTTATTTGGCATAATATTTGTATTTCATGTTTTGTATAGTATATTAAGACCCCAAGTTATTTATTTATAAATATCAGGATATAGTGTATACTGTAAGAGAAATAACAAGTCATATGTAATGCATATGAAGTAAAAAATTGGTAGAGTAGATGGTCAAAAGTAATCCAAAACTGGGCATGGTACTGTAAGCCTGTAATCCCAACTACTCAGAGGCTGAGACAGGAGGATCATGAGTTTCAAGCCAACCTAGACTATGTAGTGAGACCCCCCCCCCATATCAAAATAAAATTTTAAATATTGCTAGCAATATATCTCAGTAGTGAGGCACTTGCCTCACAGATGTAAGGTCTTAAGTATAAATAAATAAATAAATAAATAAGCAAGCAAGCTATTCAAGTCAAAATTGAATGTAACAAATTCAAGGTCAATGCAAATTTATGTTAAAAATCTCAGGAGGCAGCAAAAGCCCAGGTGATATTAAAGTTCTGAAACTACCATGATTTATGGACTCACTGTATTTATGGATACGTTGAACTTCTCTAATACAGAACAATAATATATATGTGCAGTCTTTTGGAGGAGCAGAGTTTCTATGCCAAAATAGTCACTGTATTTATATAACAGTATGTTGTAACTGTAGTTTTATAAAACATATGGTTTTATTCTTTATTGTACAAGTTTAGCATTTATCAGATTTTATTTAGATTTGGTGTTAGCAATCAGTTATTTGCCAAATTCGGATGCCAACTCCTTTGATTTTTCTGTTTTAGGAGATATTTAGGTTTTATTGACCATATATAAATATTGGTTTAATTTTTTTGCAAGTTAACCAACACTGAAAAGAAGCATCTAGTCTTAGCTGTTTGATGTGAATTATGCTCCTTATTGCTGCACACTGAGTTGGTCTGACAAGTGTGGAGAAGGACGGCACACAGAAAAGTGCTACATTATTTGTGACCAAACTTCAGTGATTCTGTAGGGCATTTTCCTTAGTCCTCTTTTCTAGAAGCAACTGTACTTTATTTAAGAACACCTTGGCAGTGTCCTGTTGCCAGTCAGACCATGTGGGACCAATTCTGCATTATTGAATTTTGCTATGCGTATAAGATCTATAACTGGGAGCCTTATTGATTTTATAATTTCGTATTTACTTAGATTTATGACTGAGGCTGTTTCAAGAAGCTGATTGATGATTTCAGAGCTCTATATACATCCAAAGTAATACTGTATACATGGTATTTCTTGTTCTCTAAAAGGAGCATTTTTCTTTTTGATTCATTCTCTTTGTTGATTAGTGCATCTCTGGATTATCTGCTGCCAATAGTGTTTTTAATTGCATTTTATATTTTATATTGTCCCTTTTATAAATTTTATCTCCATATAAATTATCCTAAAGAAAGGATGCTTGTTCTGCTTTGTATTTTTCTTCTTAATGTCTATTATTAGTCTGCAGCGTTATTATCCTTTCAAATAATGAGCCATCTTAGAATTGCATTTTTGTTTTCATATCTTAATTGCTATGTTGATTTGTAATTACATATTCACATATACTTTTCTCTTTAAACCACATATTCTTGGAAAGTAGGGTTTATATTCTCCTAATTTAGATATTCTAAGAGCAGCATCAAGCACAAAGTTGGGCCCAGTGATAATAGCCAATAAAGATGCATAAATGCACAAATGGAAGTTAACACTTCATTGGAAGATTGGAGGTATCAGAGTCAAAAGGCTGGGGAAAGTGGTAAGATAGCATATGTCATTTAAGTGTTAGATGTTAATTTAAGTAGTTGGTTATTCCCTGTTGAAGCAGAATAAATATAATCACCAAACACTATGTTTAGAAAAGAGATGTGCAGACATAAAACAGTTACAATAAAATACAATTGTGTGCCATCATAAGGACATAAAACTGTTCAAAAGGAGTTGTAACAGCTGGATCCAGAATGATGAAAAATAAAAGAGCATTCAAAGATTAGAATACATGTATACAAGATGAACATTTAGAATGAATGCAGCAGTTCTGAGAAATGTAATGTCATTTGGGAGATGACCTGGTTACATGTGTAAGGACCTCTTTGCTTTTTTCACCATGCTGAAAGGTTGAACTTTAAATTGTAGGCCATGAGAATTTTCTTTAAATTGATGAATTAAATATTCAGATTCTTAATGCTTTTTGTGCATTAAATGCGTTTTTGTGATGAAGTTAGTCTAGAATAGCAAGAACCTGGTAGAGAAGAAGACACAAAGCATTGAATATTAGTAAGAATAAAACATACTTAGAATTGAGAGAAAGCTGTGGAAGAACAAGTAAATAGTTGGATTTCAAGATGCCAGTGTAGGGTAGAACTGGTTGGATTGGGGGTCTGTTTGCATATGTGGGGTTAAAAGGAAGAGGAACTTAATACTTTTGGTTTCTAGCACTGATAAATAAGTAGTAAATAGGTGATGATTTCAGATATAAACTGTTTGGAATTTTAGCTAAGTTGGAAGGTTTTTCACTCTTTTCTATGATTTTTAAACTGTTTTTAACAAAACTTTAAAGTAGCAAAAGGCATAGGATTATCCTGGACAAAATATTATTTCTGCATCTGTTCTATCCTTCTGCATCTTTTCTATACCTCATGAGTTTTATACTGAAAATATTATTAATGGGAGGTTGTCTCCAACTTAAAGAAGTTCGTTGTTTTTGTTAGGTGCCTTCAAGTCGTGTCTGACTCATAGTGACCCTTATAGGGTTTTCAATGTCTGATTGCTTTCTTGGGATTGCCTTAGGAATGGATTGCCATGTCCTTCTCCCATTTTTGCAGTGGTGGGAATCAAATTTGGGACTTCAGAGACTGCAAAGCGATGCTCTACCAACTGAGCTTGAATCCCAGCCCCTAAAGAAGTATAGTAGGAATGTAATTAATTTTTTAAATTATTGTTCAAGTGATTTTAGAACTTGGTCTTTTAAAGGCATGGACTAATTTCTCTTCATAATGACTATATACAGCTCTTACATGAGTGGAAAGTATATAATAAATGCCAACTAAGTATTGTCTATTATAATTATTAGTATTTTCTGTTCCCTGAATAAGTGAAAGAACCTTTCAACTGATCTCACTGCTTCTGTCTTTCTCATTTGTGAATCTGTTCCCTAAGCAGTGAGTCTAGAAAAGCAAGCCTGTTTCTGTCAAATGAATGAGTGAATGGAGCACGTCACCTTTTTGTTTATAAGCTTCCAGTGGCTTTTCTTCTCCTTTAGAGTATAAGTTCAAGTTCTTTCAAAAGTCTACAGAATCTTTTGTGATCCATACCACAGCCTCTGTCCCTTTTCTCTGACTTTATCAATGACTCCTCTCACCTTTGTTCACTCTAGGCCACAAGGTGTTTGTTTCTTGAGCATGTCAAACAGGCTACAGCTGCAGGGTATGGCCTGCCAGTACATCCACTATTCTTTCTACCTGGAAGCTTCTTTCCTAGATATCTACATTATTTTATTTCCTCACTTATTTAGCATTCTAAGTTTTAATGCTTCTTACTTGGCAAAACTTTCCATGATTTCACCATATATATATATATATATATATATATATATATATATATATATATATATATATTTCACCATATATATTATACCATATACTATATATATATTATGCTATATATATATATATATGTGTGTGTGTGTGTGTATATATATATATATATATCAGCCTACATTCTGACACATATCCCTTATTCTTTATTGCTTTGTATTCTTTACAATGTTTATCATTTTCTCACATATTTTGCTCATTTTGTTTCTACCTCTAGAATATAAGCTTCAATAAGGCAGTAGCTTTATGCTATATCCCTAAAGTCTAGTGTTGTGCCTGTCATGTGATATCATTTTGACTATGAATAAAAGAATGTGCTTTGTAGCACTTATTAATCCAAGGAGTATAGATCACTCATGGCCAACAAAGAAACAGAAGGCATTTTCAAATCACTTTATTCTATTTTATTTTATTTATTCATTTGGTGGAATAGATCTGTATTAATACTTATCCTTCTACAACAACCCTTGTTTGACATGAATGATTTAGAAAGTGTAAGGTAAATGTGTACTTTTTTGGAAGCGTTTTATACAGTTTTAGCCATTTTCTCTAACACTTGGTGTTTTTTGAATTAGAAATATATTCAAATAATGTAAGACACTGCTCATTTTCATACAATTGGTTTCTTAAGCTGATTTTGGGACTGTGCAGGGTAAGGGCCTTGTGGGTGGCAGTTCTGTCTGTGATTATGTGGTTTTTCTCATTCTTTCCTTTGAATTATGGTTCACATGCAAGTTCTGATGCATTTTTCAATTACACTAACGTTCTAAACATTAGGCAGCTTTCCTTACCACAAAAAATAGTTGAGAAAGAATCATTAACTGTATTGAAAGTTTGGAAAAAAACTGTGATGAGAGTTAATGTGTTGGCAGATTCAGAAGTTTGACTAGACAGGAAGCATAGGGTTTGAATTAATCCTCTGATAATGGTAGTTAGTTCATAAACTTTTATGCTATGTTTAGGATTTAATGTCAGTCTTGTTCCTGGATATGCAATCAAAACTCTCTACTGAGACTCTCCATACTCTTCAGTGAAACTGTAGTATCAAATGTGAAAAGAAGTTTTAGTGTTCAGGGAGAATTTTATGGAAATAATGTAGGATTATGTTATGCTGTTATTTTTACAGTGGGACACGCTGGATTATTCAGCTATATGTCTTTTTCTTTCTTCTCTAATACATTTGTTTTCTGATGGACTTCATTTATAGAATAATGACTTTAAGCCTCCTGAAGCTGAATTTCTGAGAACTTATTTTTGGAACAATTATAAGTAAAATCTTCAGCAACATTCCTTAAAATTTATAATGCTGTTATGCATGTTTTCTGAAAGTTTACTACTAAAAGGTATATTCTCATTTAGTTGTCTCCAAATACTATGATAAAATATATACATCATAAATATCCTGAATTTGTACAGATTTGTTTTAGAATTTCCTAAGAAACACAAGTAATAGTATTCTTTTTAAATACTCATAGTTGTAGTTTATTACAGAAAAAAAGGATAGACTAAAATTAGCAACAGGAGGAGACACTAGGGTAGGGTCCAGAAGACTAGGAATTTCCAGTGATTCTTTACAAATGTTGAAATAGAAACTTTTAATGGTGAAAAAAATTATTTGCCTTGACATTTATTCACTGAATATTGACTAAAAACTCACTATGTACAGGTTTAGTCACTGTGGAAATCGCAGAGAGCAAGACACCTGCTCTCATGAAATTTATGTTCCAGTGAATTTAATTGAACAAAATAGATTGCCTGGTTAAGTAGAGAAGTCCAGACTCTAAATTCTGCCTTTTGTCTTCTAGAATAGACCTGGAATATTCCCAGCAAGCAACACACATACTATTTACATGAATCCTTAAGCATTGTGTGTGTGTGTGTGTGTGTGTGTGTGTGTGTGTGTGTGTTAGAAATAGAAGATGCAAGTTACCACTATAAGGCCTTTAAACACAAGGTCTTTCCCAACTTCAGCAGGAAACAGAATTCAGTTGGCTGCAGAGCAGCAAACAGGGAGGCTAAGAAACCTATCATTTAGCACTACCTACCCTAGGGCTAGCAGGGCAAGGATCAGAATTAGTAATAGGTGCTGTTGTAGTCAGCTTTGTATTATTACCACAGTGAAATACCTGAAGTAGCTAACTTATAAAAGGCTTATTTAACTCAGTTTTAGAAGTTCTAAGTCCAGTGGGTGGTCCCATTAGTTTGGCCTCTGGTAGGACAGAGGAGGCCAGTACATCCTAGCAGGTATGCATGTAGGAGAAGATAGCCTCATCTCAAACTGGAGAAGAGAGAGAGACTGACCAGTCTCACAGAATCTTCTTTAAGGATATGTCCCTCTTGACCTAAGTGCTACATACTAGGCCTCATTTCATAAAGGTTTTGCTATGTCCCCATAGTGCCAACATGGGGAACAAGCCTTTGGTGTATGGGACTTTGTGGAACATTTCAGTAGTCAAAGCATAGCATTCTGCCCTTGGCCCCCAAATGTTTATGTCCATCTGACAATGCAAAATGTATTCAGTCTGTCCCCCAAAGCTCCCAGGTATTAACTTCCCGGTATTACTCAAAAGTCAAAATCGAAAGTCTCATCTGAGATCCAAGCTGTGTGCCTCTATAGAGTCAAAAATCACATTATATACTTCTAAGATTCAATAGCGAGATAGGCACAAAGTAAACTTTCCTATTCCATAAGGGAGAGATGAGAAAATCAACTGGAGGAATTGGCCCAAATCAAGATGGAAATCCATAGGGAAAAATGTTAAATCTTAATTTTGCCACTCTTTTTTTGAATACTGTGGAAAGAGGTGGGCTTCTAAGGGCCTTTAAAGACCTGTCCTTCCTGCTATGTTGGTCACCAACCACATGGCTACTCCCCTGGGCTGGTTTTATGGGATGTTTGCACGTTTGGTCTGCTGGCACTTCTGTCTTCTCTGGGGTTTTCACTTTGGCTTTGGCTCCACTCCCACAACTTTATTAGGTATTGATTGGCCCATCAAGAGTCCCCTGTAGGGACTCCAAACCTGAAGAACACTGGTGTCCTCCCAGAATTTTCCCTGAAATCTCAATGGAAGCTGCCGTGACCCAGAACTCTTACATTCTGCTCACCTGCAAACCAGCATCATGTTGACAATGCTCAGGTCTGCCAACAGCATGAGTTGCTCCTGGATCCAGCTGTAGCATCCATGGTTCACATCACTGGCTAGAAGACTCTGGGTATGTAGGGTGTTCCAGTACTCTTTCCTGAAGTAATTTTGCCCTGCAAGTTCTCTGAAACAAATTTGTACTTCTAGGCCTCTGATAATCCTATGATGGCAGTAGGGTCCTTGAAGATTTCTGAGATTCCTTAAGGTATTTTCCCTGTGTCCTAATGGTTAAAATTTCTGGTAATCTTTTTAACAAGTGGCTATTCAATCACAGCATCCTTGTCCTCACATTTCATTCCCATACATGTTTCTTCTGTCCTGCTATCCTGGCCAGGCTGCAACTTTTCCAAATCTTCTGCCTTTCTTCCTTTTGGCCACTAAATTTGACTAAAAGCAGTCCATAATACTCATGCCACAGGTTGAGTGCTTTGGTGTTCTGAGATTTCCTCTGGTGTTCCTGAGATTTCAAATAATTTAGTCAACTACTTGTGAGTTGAAACTTCCTCAAAATCTTGCAGCATGAACACAAAACATCCAATTTCTTCAGCAAGATGTTGCGAGGCTGAGCTTCATTCCAACTCCCAGTAGAATCCTCATTTCCATCTGAAATCTGATCAGCCTCACCTTTACTGTACACATTACTATCAACATTTTGATTTTATACACTTTGACCAGAATCATTGGAAATGTTCCACTTACAGAATTAATAGGCTTTCTTTAGCCTTCTCTTTCAAATTCTTCCAACTTCTTCCAGTTAACCAACTACAGAGTCCTCCACATCTTTAGGTATAGTTACAGGAATGAATCCACTCCTTGGTACCTATCGCCTGCACTGGAGAGCTTTGCATTATTAAAACAAAACTCCAGAGGCAGCTAAATTGTAAGAGAAAAGGTTTAAGTAGCTCACAGTTTTGGCAATTCCAAGTCTAAATCAGGTGAATACACTGGTTTGGCCTTTGAGGAGGGCAGCAGATGACAGCATACGATGGTGGAAGCATGTACAGGAGGTGTAAACAATCCCAACTTGAACTGGAGCAGACAGAGAAAGAGGCCCAGGGTCCCACAATCAATCACTAAGGTGTGCGCCCAAAGACCTATGCACTATCCACTAGATCCCACCTTCCAAAGGGTCCACTGCTTTCCAGCAGTGCTACCATGGGGAATCAAGCTTTGTCATATGGGTCTATGGATAACATTGAACACCTAGGTCATTGCAAGAGTTCAATGAGAGTTGGAGTCTTGCAGAAGTACTTTCCAACAGTGACATTAATGGTAAGAATGGCAAATCCCTGAGATAAGTCAAGAAAAAGAATGTATGGGGGGAAAACTACCCCTCTCCTTTCTCTTCTCACCTTCCACACTTTCATTGACTGCAGTACATAACACTTTGCAAGCCTCTGGTGATGCAGGTTATAGGAGTGAGGTTTTTATGCATAGAGTAATAGGAAAGAAGCATTAACAGTAGGATTTGGGGAGTCAACAGAGAATATCAAATATCCCTATATTAAAAGAAAAACTGGACTTTCCCCATAAGTTATCTCATTTGTGCCATGCACTTTGGGATAATTTGTGATTTTTCTAAATGAAAGTTAATTCCTTATTTACTCTAAACTTATTTCTTCTCTATAATTGGAACATAGAAAATAGTAAAGAAATAGTTGCCTTATAAATTGTTTTTTTTTTCTGTATAGTAATTTCAATGAGTAAGCTGTAATATATTTGAGAGTAGTATTTAGGTCTGACTTACCACTTTATTATTTTTACTTCTATCCACAATATCAACATGATACTTTGCCTTCATAAATATTTGTTGAAGGAACAGATAGGTGAATGACTGATAAATAGTCAGAGACAAAGATTCTAAAAGTAAAATATTAAATTCCTTGTGAGAGTTAGGGTTAAAATTTATTGGAGAAATATAATTATTTTCTTCTTTATAACATATCTATGCTTGAACTAATATACACAGAAAGAAATAACTTGTCCTAAAATACTATGGCATGCAGTGTCTCCTGAAATGAGGAAAATTTAGTGATAGGTTTCCTTTTAAATACTCACATTTTATTAAGGAATCCTGACTTTCAAGTTTGAGCATACCCTCAGTCTTCACTGATCAATAGATATTACATGGTCATGGTACAGACTATGTTCTATAGTACAAAGAATTTTTCAGATTTGACACTTGAAAGCCATTTTTGTAAAATTTGAAAAGAGTAACTGTTATATCAACTACATACGTAATATGCGTGCTCATGTGTATGTGTGTGTGTGTGTGTGTGTGTGTGTGTGTGTTTATATTATGGCTGGGGTTTAGCTCAGTTGGTAGAGTGCTGCTCTGCACTCTCTGAGAATCCAGGTTTGATCCCCAGTGCCACAAAAACCAGGAGAAGGACATGGCAACCCACTCCCGAAGTGATCCTGAAACAATCAGCCATTAAAAACCCTATGAATGTTGCTATGAGTCAGACCTAACTCAACTTGGCACCTGACAACAACAACATATATACATATATATATATATATATATATATATATATATATATATATATATATATAAAATTCTTGGATATATAAAATTCTTGGACATTTCACAAGCCAATTTTGATTTAATGAAACTTTAATTTACTAAAGGAAATCTATCAATCATTGTGATACGGTAGAAAAATCAAACAAAGCAGAAAAGTACAACAAAGTAAAAAATAAGGGAATATTTTAAAAGAAATTTTCAGACAATATCATTTTATACAGAATTAAAATAATAAGTGTATAGAAATGCTACTACCAATTTTTTTCTTTTTCATTTTCTAAAGTTCCCTAAGAGGCTAAGGTTTAGCTTAGTTGGTAGAGTGCCACGCTGCACTCTCTGAGGACCTGGGTTTGGTCTGATCACCACAAAGGATGGAGAAGAATGTGGCAGTCCACTCCTGAAACAATCCTGAAAATAATCAGCCACTGAAAATGCTCTGAGGGTGTCGGACCTGACTGGATGGCACCTAAAAACAGTAAGAAGTTCCCTAAGAATAAGCAGCAAGAAAAAATGGTGATGCTAAAAATTAACATGCAAAAATTTATTCCCAATTATATGGAATACTTGTTTGGGTTGGAAAAGTGAAGGTGACAACTCAGCTGCCAAATTCTCTATGAAGTGGTGAAAATATTCTATCATTTCTTCTTTATTTCAAAGACAATAACTACTTTAACAATATCTAAAATTAACCACTAAGTCAAAGGCTATGAAGTATAATATAAATGTCAAATTCTGTTGTTAATTTCATTTGACAGGCAATGAAAGCCATGCCTACTGCAAAGGCTACATTTGA
This sequence comes from Pedetes capensis, assembly GCA_007922755.1. Classification (NCBI taxonomy): domain Eukaryota; kingdom Metazoa; phylum Chordata; class Mammalia; order Rodentia; family Pedetidae; genus Pedetes; species Pedetes capensis. Next base: position 23,331 of record VMDO01028748.1, read on the forward strand.
CCTTTTTGCTGACATTAATTATATGAACTTATCCTGGAGACCAGGGGTTGAAGGATAAGTTTAAAATATTTCAGGATATCTAATGTTTCTTTTCACATGAATAATATTTTTTTCTCAAGTTGATTTTTTAAAAATAAGGTTTACAAATGATTTCC
>VMDO01028749.1:0-23486 GCA_007922755.1 Pedetes capensis
ATATACACACACATATATATATATCTCCATCCCAAGCCTTTAAAAATGTTGTTATCGTCTGTTGAGAAATTTACAGTGGAACAGAAAACATGAAGAATAGTGTTATTTTTCAGTATTATTGCTCTTCAAATGTGGCACAGTCCCTTAGTTAATCCTACTTGCACTGATATACAAAAAACAAAAGCCACAATAAGAGTGTTAGCTTATCACTTCCTCACCACACCCTGAAGGTTGGTACTGAGCCCAGGATCAATAGCTTTGTGAGTTATAGTCCCTTTATTAGCTATACCTTGAGCCAAGAAAAGCTATCATTTGATTTTATTAAAGCAGTATCTTTATTCAGCATCACCTAACCTACTGATGATGTGATTTTTATCACTTCAGGATAATCAATATTTTTCTTCAGTAGTTCCTGATGATCTAGGTTGCTTGGGGTTTATGGTAGGATTGGAGTGTGGAAAATGAGCTTTCTAGGGTATACAGAACACTAATCAACTTGCCTCTATCTTGGGTACAGTTTATAGGGCAGGACTAACAAACTTCATCAGGCCAGGGATTATATCTGTTGTTTCTACTCTTATGGGCTTATGACCTAGAACTGGGTGCAGCCCACTGTATAGTATATATACCATTAGACTGATGGACTTCCTCATCTGAAAGAGATTTTCCTTTCTTCTGTACCTAGCCAAAGTTTAAGCTCAACTTTCATCCTTCTTTTGTGAAGAATTCCATATTCAATGCAGAATCTTCACCTAATGAATTAATCTTTTTTTGAACCCAATTGTGGTAATACCTCAAGTGATATTTTAGGTGGCTCTTGTAAATTTAGATGAGTTTAATATTCAATTCTTGTATTTATACTAAACTTTTCAGGCTACATATTTTATCTTAATACCATGTAGCAATTTCCCCTGTGGTTATAAAATTTTTAACAAATGGAAACACAATAGAATATTTAGTGGTATTTTTTATCCATCTGTAAAATTGCTGTCCAAGTAGTCACATAGTGATTGTATTTTAACTAAGCATAGTCTTAGTTTCTTTCTTTTTTTCTTTTTTAAATTAATAAATGTTGGTGGGGTACAGAGTAGTAAAGCTTTTGCTATTTCCATTGTGCACCTATTACAATGTTTTTTGGTTACACTTACAGCAACTTAACATAATTTATGAAACCTTTTGATTAATATGCAGTAAAAATCATATGCAATTACAGATTATATTCCCATTTTTTCCTATGTATTGTGTAGTTGCATCATATAACTTGAGATTGTCCTCTCTCCCTTTTTAAGCCTCTGTATTATTTCCCCTCCCCTTCCCCTTTTAGTTTCTTTTTTTGATTGCTCTGTTTTGCATTTTAAGAAACTTTATAAAAGTCACCAAATGATGTATCAGTGATAAGGATTTTTAGTTAAATATTTTGGGTTAAAATACTGTGGTTTCAGAATTGTCTTTTACAAGCAGTTCTCTTACCTAATGAAGATATCGACTAGAACAGAACTATGTTTTGTGCGCAACTTTGCAGTGAGGTAATTCTCCAATTAGTGGCAACAGTAAGAAAAAAAAAAAGAAAAAAAATGAATCATCCCTGGCAAGTATGAAGAAATTATAGGTTCTCCTTTAGACAAAGGAAGTTCTAAATATGGATCTACCTCCATTGAGCTGCTGCATCAGAAAGGAAAGAGAAAATGTATGAGCGAGAAGGAAACAGGAATGGGCATGAAGTCTGCCAAGCCTAGAAACATGTATACAGCATCTTGTTCTCTGTGGTCACAATCTTTCTTAAATGAATCCTGTCTTCTTTCGCAAACATTTCCCAAGCCACTGTAGGTTATTTTGAGGAAATATTTTCACAAAATATCTAAGCCTTATGTTTGCTGACAGGCTACAAAGTCTGGGTTCTAAGTAAGACATTTTCATCTCACACCAGAACTTCTCAATCCAACTGGCACTTCTACTTCTGACAAATTCTAAAGAACAGATGGAATCTGGAACCTGATTTTGACTGAGATTAAACTCAGAGATAATTTAAAAATTCTGTTCATGTTCCACTAGTTTCTGATATTTTTGTTTGAATGACTTCTCTCTGAAAAAATTAAAAGAGAAAATTACAAAGGTAAGAGTCTGTTTATTAAGTAAAAATCATGCAGCTCCATCAAATGAATTCAATCAGTAATAGACAATAAGTGAATAAGTGCATATTAAAGTGTGTCAGGATACTCTAGAACACTACACAGAGGATGGCCATGTTATTGCTAGTATTAGTCCATTATTTTATTGAAAATGAAGCTAAGTGCATGTTGAACATGCTGCTGTGGTAAATATGGTAGCCTTGGCTTTTTACTTGCAGCCATAGCCCTGTGGCATCCAATCCCGTCAGATCTCGAAAGCTAAGCAGGGTTGGGCCTGGTTAGTACTTGGAAGGGAGACCGCCTGGGAACACAAGGTGCTGGAGGCTTGGAAGACGGACCCAGCAACCCACTCCCAAAAATCAATCCGCCATGAAAACTCTATGAACAGCATAGAAGCACTGACAAAGAGTGTTTCCCCTGTTGTACGTAGGGTTGCTATGAGTCAGACACCGACTGGATGGCACCTAACAACAACAACAACAACAGGGATAATGACTCCCACTGTCTTAACCAACAAATGTCTGCTAGTCACATCTCATCACTAAAATCCAGAGCAGTTCTCCATTGTATGAAAGCACAGTTTAGAAGTGATGAAATGCACTATGACCCTCTTCTGCCCTCAGGGTACCAAGGTCTGGCTTATGATTCTTACTACCAGTGGACACTGAAAAGGTAGGAACAAAACAGGTTTATGGAAGTATTTTCCTCCTAAATGTTGAAACTCACTTGTGGATTTTTCCCAGGTCCTATGACTGACCTGACCGTTTAAAACTATCAATCACCTGGCAATTTTGTCTAGATTTTAGTCTAGACAGCTTGGGAAAGTTGACAAGTAAATCTTATTAGGCTATTACCTATATATACTTCTTTCATAAATATATATGCCATCTTGGATACTTGAATGAGATTTATAGTAAAGCTATAGGCTTTTTTTCAGACCTAGAAGCAACATGAAAAATATTCTATATAACTATTTCATTTTATAGATAATTAACAGTTTATATAGTCCTTCCTTGGTATTCCCTGGGAGATTGGTTCCAGGACCCTATCTACCCCATGGGTACCAAAATCTGCAGATGCTTAAGTCCTTATATAAAATTGCACAACAATTGCCTATAACCTGTGTACATTATCCCATATACTTTAAATCATCTCTAGATTATTTGTGATACCTTGTTGTTGTTGTTGGGTGCCATCGAGTCGAATCCGACTCATAGAGACCCTCACAGGGTTTTCAATGGCTGGTTGTTTCAGGATTGCCTTGGGAGAGGGTTGCCATGTCCTTCTCCCATTTTGTGGTGCTGGGAATCTGAACTCAGGACCTCAGAGACTGCAGAGCAGCTCTCTACCAACTGAGCTAAATCCCAGCCCCCTTGTGATACCTAGTATAATGTAAACTAGGTAAATAGTTGTTATACTGAATTATTTTGTGGAATAATAACCAGAAAAAATTATACATGTTCAATGCAGATGAATTTTTTTCTGAATATTTTTAATGCATGGTTGGTTTAATCCATGGATGCAGAACCTATGGATATAGAGGGGTGATTGTGTTTATGTAATTATTTTTAGGTCATGTTTCCATTTATAGTATTTCACTTGAGGTAGACTGAATATATAAAATTCTCATTTTACACAGAGAACACATATTTAGGTTTCATGACCTAAAATGTCTCTGTACAAGACCACAGATTAGTATGAGAATCAACTTTAGAAACAAGATCTCTTACCTTGCAGGCCAGTTCTCTTCCTCCAGATGTACTACCTGTGCTGAACCCAGTAAAACACATCTCTGGAGCTAAGCTCAAAGAAAAGATTAGAGCCAATCCACCTAGTTATCCTCAGGCTCTGTGTCAGAAGTTTCCAACCTGTGCAAGGTTAAAATACCATGTTCCAAAGAAAAATATCATAAATTCCTAACTAAAGTACAGGCTTTCCTGTAAGACTTTTCTTGATCCCTAGAAAAACATCAGCATTTTTCTGTCATATGTTTCAGCCCAGAAGAACATTCATCTCTTCTGAAGCCACTTTGAAGGCTTCCTTTTAGTAGCTTGCATGGATTTCTTCATTAATTAATTAAATAGTTGTAATCTGAATAATATATGTCAATTCTGTGCTTTTACTTTATTCCTTCAGATCATTCTACTTAGAATATTTGCTAACATATTACTCTGATAAATATGCTTAGATATGCAGTAAATATATTACTTAATTTCCCAAAGGGCATAAAATAAACACAGGTAGAATTAAAATGAAGTCAGTTACTTCTGAGATATTTTATATTTTGGAGTTTTGGGTGGCAGAAACTATATTCCAGTTTGTTTTTCTCCACCCCTTGTAGGACTAGAAAAGTATCTTGCATATAATAAATGTTTTCAACAAGTATCTGTGATATGAAACACATCACCTTTTACTTGTAAAGTGATTATGGATTCAATATTGTGCTGCAGCTATTTGAGACACCAGGGCTCAGTTCTGTTCTGCAATTGCTATCTCAGGGCTTCTCAATCAGGAGCAGTAGTTGGAGATATTTTTGCCTGCCATAGCTTGGTGATTGGGGAGAGTAGAGGATGCTATTGACATCTATTGGTTAGAGGCCAGAGATGCTTTGCATCTCCTACAATAAAAAGTAAAATATGATCTGGTCTCAAATGTCAATAGTGCCTAGACTGAAAAATCTTGGTTTACATTACTCTCCCACTAAAATCTTCACCCTGCAGCCGTAGCCCTGTGGCATCCGATCCCGTCAGATCTCGGAAGCTAAGCAGGGTCGGGCCTGGTTAGTACCTGGATGGGAGACCGCCTGGGAACACCAGAAGCTGTAGGCTTGGGAGAAGGACCTGGCAACCCCCTCCCAAAAATCAATCTGCCACTGAAAACCCTATGAACAGCAGAGAAGCACTGACAATAGTGTTTCCCTTGTTGCACAGAGGGTCGCAATGAGTTGGATACCTACTCGACAGCACCTAACAACAACCTAACAAAATCCTCACAGGTTTCTCTTTTACTTACTGTGATACTTCAGGGGCATTTTCAATGTCTATTTTGCATTGGTAGTTTACTTCATGGGAAGTCAGAAAGCCAACACAACCACCAAAGCCATATATATACTGACACATTCCTGGATCATTGATACCTTTTAATTATCATTTAATGAGTGTTCCTGTGATGAATGAGAAGGTGCAATGCAGGTGTGAGAAAACCTTATGAGAAGGCCAATCCTTTAAACATTTTGCTAGAATGTGTGCTAATCACAGTGTATGGTTATACTATGAAAATTTGAATGAGAAAGATCAGACATACTAGGTGGTTAAGTAGTATTCCATGTGGCCATTTTTATTTTGATTTTTTAATATTGTTTTTCAGTGCTGAGGGTTTAACCTGGAGCCTGGACAGTCTAGACAAGTGCTCTAGTATTGAACTACACCCAGGTCCCATATTGGGTGTTACCATTTAACTATGTAATTTATCACTCAAAATAGCACCTTGAAAATGGGGCACCATTAATGATTGGGACAATAGGCATAAACAGAGATTATTTGGGACCCATCTGGATATATGGCCACACTATCCATGAATAATGCCTCAGATCTGGAGAGAATTAAATACAGTACCATAAGGGATCTAATATATAGGAAAATATTTTTTAAAGATCTTGGGCATGAAAAGACTCACCCAGCATGGACAGATACCACAGGTTTGGTCCCAGAGGCTTTTGCAAATGCAGGAGCGCATTGTTTGAAAGAGAAGGCAGGTGTGAAGTGGCCTTACTCATATCTTATCATGAATAATGGCTCTTCAACAATAGATATTGCCACAAGAAGACTGGATAAGAAGGAGGAAAACTGTGTTCCATGTGCCACTCAGGAGCAATGAGACTGGCTCCCTAGGGACTTGGGAAGAGTCACTGGGTGAGGAGTAAAGAAGGTGAATGGAGCATCAAACTCCACTGTAATTATGTGAGGAGAACTACAGCAAATTCTTTTACTACACATGCTTTTACTTTAATTTTTATCTTCATGGACAGCTTTAAGGGGAAACCTGGTTATACTGGGATGATAATAAGACTAGGAAAATGTGAAATGTGAATTCTATGTCTCCCAGATGACCTTACCAATCTGATTTTTTGGGAAAACTTCTTTTCAGAGATCCAGAGGTCATTTTAGTACAGTGGCAGTCCAAGGTGGTAGCCATTTCAGAAGAATTAGAGACCCAATGGAAATGTGACTTAGGGTTTGGACGGCTGAAAGAGGGGCAATTCTATCATGAATCATGAACATGAACTAATCTGAATGTAAAAGCTATGCCTAAACTAGGTTTTAAAGGACTGAGTAAATGGAACCTTCTAGAACCAAATGTAAAAATTGTAATATGTAATGACTGAGATGAACTATATACTTGATCCAGCATCTTCTTGAAAGCATCCAATTGGTTTGTGGTCCATAACTTTATTCATATTGCATTGAGTCCTTCTTCTCTACCTCCCTGTTCCTCTCGGTGTTGGTGACTTATCTTTCACCAGCCTAAGATATGTCTTTTCATTGGAGATTGTCCTGATATCCAGGAAGCATCCTTCACATCTTTATCTGAGCTCCTCCTTTACCTACATACAGGTTCTCGATGTCAGTATGCTTGACTTTGGAAATGTGCATTTTCATGCATTAGTCATAAATGAATATGCCAATATGTGCATCATTGTCTGAAATGATGCTGTTTTAGCCTAGAAGACATATTGATCAAGGTGTGACTATTTTGTTTCATTTTCCTTGATAACTTTATGAAAAGTGAGAGAAGGGAAAGACAGAATACCAAGGCACATCATTTTTATAAACTTTATTGGTTCAAACTACATTGAAATTTGCTAAGTACACCTGCAAATAACTTCAGAACCTAAGGCACAATTGGCTGTTCATAAAATTCAAGCCTAATCTATTGTGAAAAGAACAAAAATTTAAACAATGTGAATTCTTGATATATTTTGTCTAAGATTATGTAGTTGGTTTTTTTTTTTTTTTGGTACTGGGGGTTGAACCCAGGCCCCATGCTTGCATGCTCTGCAAATTGCAAATGCTGGACTACTGAGCTGCACCCCCAGCCCATTTTTTTTTTACTTTTTTTGAGACAGGGTCTTGCTAAATTATGAAGACTCCCCCTGGTCTCAAACTTGTGATCCTCCTGCTTCCGCCTCCCAAGCTGCTGGGATTACAGGCGTGTGCCACTGTGCCCAGCCAGTAGTTGGTATATTTTATTTGAAAACCCTTTTATAACACTTGACTTAGATGGTAGTAGTTTTAATAAGGTGCTTTAGTGAAATAAGCTTGAGAAAATGCTGGGTTAAATCAAGTATGTGAAATTTTTCTCTTACAGGCTTCTTGGAGTTTGAATATGTTAATATACATGGTTGATTCTCGAAGAGAAGATGCATATTAAGCACTTACCAAATGGATTTGACCATAACTTCTTGTCTTTAGTGGAACATATATTGAGATTACAGTTTAATGAAACAACTTTAAGAGATGTTTCATAAGAACTTGCTCTCTAGCCTGGGGGTTTATTTACTGATTTATTTTTCTGAGTCAAGTTTATACCCTTATAGAATATGCTTTTTCTTAGCTAATATAATAATTTCCCCTATATTTGGTACATAGTTCCCCCTAAAAAAAGCCTAATGAGTCTTTATATGAGAAAATTTCCCACTTGAGGTTACAGAATTTTTTTTTTTTTTTTTTTTTTTGGCTAAGGATCATCACTTTGATTTTATTTCCCTTTGGTTTCTATTGTAGCAGGATCAGTTGGTGGTTTGGGTTTTGCTTTCATTTGGGGGGAGCAAAGGAAAAACATTAACTTACAAAACAAGTCTCTGCCATATCAGACCACATCACAGGATTTAACTAGGCTATGAAGAGCAAAGAAATAAAAGCCTTATAAAGATGTGCAAAGGTGCTTAGATTTACTCACTGGCCAAAATGTCTTGCTTCTGTACACTTGTGAGATGTAAATTTATTCCTTAAGAATTGGATGTGAAGAATGACTTCCAATAATTTGAAATAACTTTTTTTCTTCCATGATTTCCAAGGCTTTCCTTTAGCACTTTCACAACTGTTTTACCCATTAGGCTCTTGTGTATTCCCAGGATAAATTCCTATTCCCACGTCACTGATGAGAAAGTAGAAACCCAATTCTACATTGGTAATGATTTCTCCAAAGACCTACTAGCTGCTAGTCCACCAGTCTTCTAGATAGTCCTTCCCTACATGTGTCCCTTCCATCCACGACCTCACCATTGCAAGGTTCTGAGCATTCTACTTCATGCTGGTACTGTGCAAGGCTCTTAATATTTTTGATATGAATTCTCTTTTTGATATTCAGAGCTCAAAGCCAAGGAGTAAATGCTATGGGCTTTATAGTACACACATCCTTTGCCATAATGACTGATCTCTACTATTGTATCATCAAACAGAAATAACATGTAAATAAATGGGTGTAGCTATTTCCTACAAAACTTCATTTACCACAGGTGGAATTTGGCCCACATGTTGTAGTCACCTGATCCTTGCTCAGAGCCACTTTATGAGGCAGATACTGTCATCTCAGTGTTATAAATGAGGAGACTGAAGGGCATGGAGGTTAAGATCCAAGATCATGATGTTGCTTAGGGGTAGAATTGAGATTCAAATCTCTGCCTGATAGAAAAGCTCATGCTCTTTCTACCTGCAACCTTACCCTTAGACTAAAAGGAAGGTGTTAGATATCTAGAAAGGAAAAATGAACAGGCTTGTGTTTAATATGAAGAAAGGAAGAATCAAAGGCTCACAGTTCATGGTCCATTTGAGTGAAAATGAGTAGATGAGTTTGATAATAGAAGGGGCTGCTGTAGGAGTGCAACAGAGGTATGATTTGTAAGGAAGGCATGTGTCATGATCACATTTGACTGTAACAGAAATCTTGTTGTTGTTTTTGTTGTTAGGTGCCGCCGAGTCGGTATCCGACTCACAGCAACCTTCTGTACAACAGGGGAAACACTATTGTCAGTGCTTCTCTGCTATTCATAGGGTTTTCAATGGCAGATTGATTTTTGGGAGGGGGTTGCCAGGTCCTTTTCCCAGCCTACAGCTTCTGGTGTTCTGAGGCGGTCTCCCATCCAGTTACTAACCAGGCCCGACCCTGCTTAGCTTCCGAGATCTGACGGGATCGGATGCCACAGGGCTACAGCTGCAGGCAACAGAAATCTTACTCACAGTTTAAAATAAAGGTACAGATATGAGGATTTTGGAGGTTGATGATCCAGAGCTGGGATAGACTAAGAGTGCCACCAGAGTCTTAAGCTTTTCTGTACTTCTGCCTATCTGCCTTTGCCATGTGACTTTAGTTAATATGCTTTTGCTTCATGGTTATATCAAGAAATGACTATAGCATCTGATTCACCTTCCAGATGGTAAGAAGGGCTGGGCTATTTCAGTAAGTTTTCAACTTTTGAAATAACTCCCATGGAGATCCTACTTGGCAACTTACACATCCTTGGCCAGAAAATGTTATGCTGCCACTGCAGCTACAGTGGAAGCTAGAAATTATTTTGGCTGACTGCCTCAAAGTCAAGGTTCTGTAAGCAAGGAATGGATAATGGATTCTAGTGATGCTTTCCAAAGTACAAATACTTTCAAAGCACAAGGCTATGAAAATATTAACTATATATATTATGTATATAACCTACGGAAGAGAAAGGTAAATCTGTTGGGAGAATGATGGGTTATATACAGGAATACAAAACGATAGATTATCACTATGAGTCTATTGCAATTATTAATGAGGAATTAAGGTGAGGGGTAACTTGAAGCCTAGACCATGAGTTTGGGGGTGGGGATCGAAATCATGCCTGCATCCTCTCCATCACATAGAAGATAGTGAATCATTAAGTACAAAGAAAGAGAAAGTTGGAGGTGTGCTCATGTCTCAATGAATCAGGATGAATGGACAAGGTAGTAAGTTGAAGATTTCATACAACACAAGCAAATACTGACAAATTCCAATTAACACCCCAGGACATTAGCAGGGATGAAAGAGAACTAACTACTTATTTCCACACATCTCTTCCCTCATGTAATCCATGCCCTGTCCATCTTTCCAAACTTAGAATAAATAATCAATTAACAAAAAGTCTCAAGAAGCCCTTGGTTTCAATGAAGACAAACCATATTAGGATTCACATGCTTGAGAAAAGGGGAAAAGATCTACTTCTTCAAAATTCTTTATACATTCAGGTAACAAAAATGTATTTGAGAAACAGTTGTGTGCCAAGTAGTGTGCAGGGCGTGGGGAAAACCAACAGGGGCACAATAAAGACAAAACCACATATCTGCAGGTTTGAAAGCTCGGCTCAAGAACTGGGGTAAATCTCATCATAAGGCTTTCTTTACCTTTCTATATCTTTCTATCTTATTCAAATGTTTGCACCAACCATGAAAAGTCTTGTAAATGTTACGGTTATAAGATGATATATTCTCCCTTTCATAGGGCTTTCCTTTCAGGCCAACTTTGACAATAATTTAACATTTATTTAGCCCCACTGGCCTGGAGGTGGTACAGAAAATGGAAAATAATCATGTTTTTTGCTCATAGGCTTGCAATCTATTCAATATTATTGTCTCTCATTCTGAAAGCTTAATGTCCCAAGGCTATATATAACAAGGTCATTTTTAAAAATATAGTTATCAGGATGTATAGTTTTAAAATTACTTACACTTTTTCAGGACATTAATCTTATGTATGTATTTATTGCTGAAGGCTAGCAAGATATTCATGAAGGTTTCTCCTAAGATATAAATTTCAAAGAAAATGTGCATACCAACAGTAATCTGCGTACATTTTTGAGAATCTGATTATGAAAATGAATTTCTTTTCGCTGATAAAGATCAAGCAGGCCAATGATCTAGGATTTGGACTTTGACCTTTAAGACTTAAAATTTTTGAGTAAGAGTAAGGACAAACTCTTGCAAAGTGGGTTGTTGATAGTTTGTACTCTTAGAACAATGTCCTCACTCGAAGGACTGGCACTTGAACAAGGATTGACTAATTTTTTTTTTTTTTTTTTTTTTTTTTTTGCGGTACTGGGAGTTGAACCCAGGGCTTCACGCTTGCTTGCTCTGCAAGTGCTGGACCACTGATCTGCATCCCCAGCCCAGTTTTTTACTTTTTTGAGATAGGGTCTTGCTAAATTACACAGACTGCTTCTGGTCTCGAACTTGCGATCCTCCTGCCTCCGCCTCCCAAGCCCCTGGGATTATAGGCATGCACCACTGTGCTGGCTGGGATTGACTAATTTCTTTAAGAGTTAAATCCTGCCTTTTCCTTCCCCTTGTCCTTCCCAAGACTGCTTCCTCACTCTCTCCTCCATCAGCTTCTTTCTTAGGGTTGCCACCTTCTTCAGTCTCTTGTGGACATTTCTTTTTGATACTTTCAGTTGTCTGAAGAATCAGTGTCTGTATCTGCAAGGGGTAGATGGAAGGAACTCAGGCAATACTACATTCCATGTCCTTATCAGACATTTCATATCACTTTTTGCTTCAGTTTCTTGGGTCCCTGGCAGTTGTGCAGTGTTCAGTAGATCCTTAAAGAATGTTGCCACTCATTTTTCTAGTTACTCTTCCCAGTGACTCATCTGAGGACATTGGGGAGCTGTCATCATTCCTGTTTGACAAGTGAACAGCCTAAGACTCAAGCATTTATGAGTCACTGGCAGTTACGTGTTAAGAAGTTGTTGGGACATGAGCCTAGGCCTTTTATCATGTCAAAACAATGTTTATGATTATTCTTATATTACACTAGTGGAGCATAGTTTGGGTTAAAGATAAAAGATTCAATTGTCTCAATTCCTTAATTTTCTATCTCACAGGGAAAGCAATTTATAATTTGCTATATACCTTTCCACATATTGACATAAAGAAACTTATAAATGCTTAACACTAGTAGTTTAAGACATTTAAAATGGTACCATATTGCATATATTATTTTGTTGCATACTTTTTATATTTAATGATAAACCTCTGATATTTCTCTCTCATACCACAGAGAAAATAATCATTCTTTTTAACCATTATGGAATGCTTTGTACACTAATATAACCATTTGCTTAACCAGACCATTTGTTTAAAGACCATTAATGCCTTTCCCAAATGTTGCTGTAAAAACAGTGCCAAGTGACTTAACTGAGGATAGTTTCCAAAAAGCATAAATATATGCATATTTGAAATTTTAATTGATCATTTTGAATTGTTCTTTCCAAATACCTTAATAGTTTACCAGTGAAAGTATAGAGTCCTAATTTCTTTATACCCTAACCAACACTGAATGTGATCAGTTTCTACTTTTATCTGTGCAATATCTTTCTACTTAGAGCTTATTTAGTTGCTCATATTCTACATTCTTTAGTTGGACATTTATTTTTAATCTTCCTTATTTTTAGTAAGTACATTTAAGTCTATGCAATTTCTTCTGAACACCAATTAAGGAATACTCCATAGATTTTAGCCTATAGGCTGATATGGTTTCATTAATTTACCTATAGTTTATAATTCCTATATTGATTTCACCTTTAAACCATCTTATATAAATGTGTCAGTTTCTAACTATAGATTTTTATGTTTAATTTTATTGATAGTTTCAAGTATTCTTTCTTTGCAGTAAGAAAATACAGCTTTTAGTTTGGAAATTTATTCTTTCTGGACTAAGACATGGTAAATTTTAACAAGTATTAAAACCTTTTAGAAAAGAAAATGCAATGTCTTTTGTGAGCAAGAAAATCAAATTAGTGGAAATGGTTAAAGTTCATTGAAGTCTTCTGTGTTTAAGGATTTGTCATTTCTCTGAGTTTCTAACAGATTTTGTTTTATGTACATGTTAATGCAATGTGGTTTGACACATATTTAATGGTCCAGGGGCTCATGGCAGGCAAGTGCTTTATCACTGAGCCACACTCACCCTAGCCCTTCTCTCTGTCTCTCTCTCCATCTCTTTCTCTCTCTCAAAATCTTGAGACAGGGTCTCGCTAAGTTGCAGAGTGCCTATGGCCTTGAGCTTGTAATTCTCTTCCCTCAGCCTCCCCAGGTATGGGGATTACAGGCATGCAACACAGCGCTTGGATGATGACATATTTTCTTTATCAAATGGGAAATAATTTTTTTATTTTAAAAAACTTTAAACTTGGTTTAAAGCTTTTTTTAACCTCAAAAAGCCCATATATGTTCTTGACATTGCCATTCCTTTTTTTTTTTTTTAACTTGTCTTTTCCCACCACCTTATTGCTCTTTGGCAGAGATATCTTTGCTTATAACAATTTCTCACAAAAGAACTTTTGTTTTATGTTATTTTGGTATGTCTTCTGTAAATAACATACATCTAATTTTTAAAACCTAGTTCAAGAATCACTGCCTTTGAGAAATAGGATCATTTAATATGATTACTTACAATAGTTTATGTAATTGATCCTTGGTATCTATTTTTAACATTTTATTTTTTTTAGTATTTCCCCCTTTCTGCTTTTTAGCTGTAATAATGAATTTTGTCGATCCTTTCCCTTTGTTAATATTTATACATCATATTTGCATTCTTTTCTAGTGGCTACCATTTCATTATTTTCTACACATTAGAAAAGATTTTATGAATGTAAATAATTTATGAAGTTATTTGATCTCTCATGAGTAGGACAAAATTTTTATCACCTTTGTACTTTCCCTGCCCTAATCTGTGCCTTCTGTTTCCTTGAAAACACTGGAATTTATACTGTACAGTGTTTTTATTGGTGTTTTATATTATGCTAATATAAGTTGTCTTAGGTTTTACAACTGTACTTTTAACAACCATTTAGAATTATCTATATATTTTATTGCTTAAAACTTGAGTATCATATCTAGTGTCTCATGTCTCAGTTTAGTTTTTCATTTGGCTGGAACATATCGTCAATAAATCTTTCAGAATGATTTGTGGGTGATTGTAGTTTTGAATTCTTTCCAAAATGTTTTTAGTTTTCTCTCATACTTGGATGCCTTACTGATGCATAACAAATTCCCACTCCACTTTGTGGACAAAACCAACAAACACTCTTTTCCCCCTAGTTTCTGTGGGTTAGGAATTTGGGTGCAATTTCACTGGTTATCGCTGGATTAAAGTTACTCAAGAGGTTGCCTGAAGCTGGCAGTTTGGTCTATGGTCAATCTAATAACATGTTTAAGAGAAGGAGCCAATTCCAAATACATATAGGTGGTTGCTGGCAGGATTCAGATCCATGCAGGCTCTTGGCTGGAGACTTCCTCTGTCCTCTGCCCTGAGAGATGCTGCAACCCAGCATTGTTGCCTGCCTGGAGGAGTTCCCCTTTCTCCGCTTTGCCGGGGACCTTCACTCAGGGAATGCTGGGTCTTTGGCTCCATTGCAGAAATGAATTTCAGGATGAGTTGGAGGTTGAAATGGGGATAGCATAGCTTCAGAGCGAAGCATGGCAGGGCTGGGGGAAAGAGAGAAGGAAAGAGATGGGGGGGTGGAGAGAGGGATGCCTAAGGAAATAATAGTACCCGTTTGAAACATGGATTCAGACCTCTCAAGAGAAAGAGTTTCACCTGAGTATCATTACAATGGCTATATATGATTTGGGGGCTTTTGAAGTTACATTGCTCAATCGAGTCCCAAGAGGTCCCTGGTTTAGATTTACAGAGAAGAAAAGGAGCATTGTTAAAATGCTTAACTTGGGTGATTGGAGGAAATTCTTACTGTATCTTGTCACAAGGAAGTTACCTAGGCTTGTTACTGTTTTATTATAATCCACATAATTCCACATAATCTAGTTTAGTGAGATTCTTAGAGAAGTGCAGGTTTCTATGCAGGCCACTCTCACAGCAGCTTTCCTTTCTTGGTTGTGCTGGAATTTTGTGCTGCTAAGACTCAGACCAGATCCCAGGGTGAAAGCCCTTTCCTTCCCACGTTGCACACAATTTCCCTGACTCTATCCTCCCTCATCTCCTTTCCTTGCTTCATGACCATAAGGTACCTCATAACATGGAAGCTGGCTTCCCTCAGAGCAAGAGAGCAGGAGAAGCAAAGTGCCCCAAGACAGAAGACAGTCTCTTAATTGCCTCACTTGACAAGTGACATTGCACTGCTTCTACATATTCTGGTATTCCGTTTGAAGTGACTTGCTAAATCCATCTGACGGCAAGCAGAAGGGCCCACAGAAGGGCATGAATAACAGGAGGGAGGGGTTATGTAAGGCAATTTAGAGATCTATCTACTGTATAAGGCTTATAATTATTTTCCCTCAGTACTTTGAAGGCTGATTGTCTTCTAGGAACCACTTGTTTCAAACAATATGCCATAGATCAGTCTGACTTTAATTCTTTTTCACGTGGTTTTCTCTCAGTGAGTTTTCATTTGACTGGAACACATTCTCAATAGTTCTTTGAGAATGATCTGCTTTTTATATTTGGGATGCTGACATTTCACTAGAATGTTTCTTCCTTTCATTATTGTTTTGTTGTTGTTGTTGTTGTTGTTGTTAGGTGCAATTGAGTTAGGTCTGACTCATAGCGACCCTCATAGGGTTTTTAATGGTCAATTGCTTTAAGATTGCTTCAGGAGTGGATTGCCTCATCCTTCTCCTGTTTTTGTGGTGCTGGGGATCGAACCCAGGTCCTCAGAGAGTGCAGTGTGGCACTCTACCAACTGAGCTAAATCCCAGTCCCCTACCTTTCATAGTTTCTCTATTCATTATTACATTTCCTTTAAATCTGAAGATGCAAATTTAGAAATGTTTTCTTAAATTATTTAGTTTTCCTATTTTTCATGTGACTGATTTCTAGATTTCTTATTTTTACTTTTTTTTTTTTTTTGCAGTGCTACAATTGAACCCAGAGCTTCATGCTTGCTAGGCAAGCTCTCTACCCCTGAACTCCATCTCTAGGCCCTGCTTTCTAGAAATCTTAAGGTAAATAATGGAACTTCTGTATTTATCTTCCATATCCTTTTCTGCCTTTTTCTGTAAATTTTTTCATCTTTGTGCCCACAGAATCATATTTTGAATAATATTTCAGCTCAGTTTTCTAGTTCATTCATTTGATCCTCAGTTTTGTTCATTTTCTTTTGAACATCTATTTCACATTTATAATTTGAAAATGTTTGAAATGAAAATCTTGTGAAAAAGTCAACCTGAGTGTAGAGTGGTGCTTTCTAGAGGTTGAGGAGCAGGAGGTAGATGGACAAAAGGAGGCTCCATTTGGTCAGTTCACGCAGTATGCTTGTGTTAAAATGTCACATGGAACCTCATTACTAGGCACAGTTAACACATTAATAAAAAATTATATATATGTATAAAAATAGAAAATACTGTGAGTAGACTTCCTGGCATCTAACCCTGTAATTCTTACAGCTGTGGTTCAGGAATTCCACATGTGGAATCTGTGGCAACTTGAAAAAGCATAAATTATTGTGAGTGATAGGGGTTGATTGTACATCAGAAGAGATGGGTTTCAGAGAGGAGGAAGGAGAAAGAGTGTGAAGTAACAAAGGTGGACATCTTCTAGCCTTCTGCCTTAGAGGGTTTCTGGGGAGAGAGTCAGCCAACATCAAGTCCTCAGGAGCTTTCAAGGTCTCCCTTAAGGCGGGGAGTGAAGGAGGTACTCAGAGAGGGGCTTGGCTTACAGGAGAGAGTTTGTTATGTCAGATCAGGAGCACCAGTGGGCACCAGAACGATTCTGGAGGAACAGGAAGTAGAGATGGCTTCTGGGTCAGCCCTTGGCATAAGCACTGCATTTGGGTGTGAGAGTGAAGGGATGTCCTGATAAAATTAGACTGTTGAAAGTGGAGAGGCAAACAGGAATGTGAATGAGGAGGAAGCAGCCTGATGGCTTATGAGAGATGGTTGGGTGGCCAGCACTTCCTTCTGAAGTTTGTCTATAGTAGTTGTAGATGATATTCCTTATTTTGTAGTTTGTCTAGGATTGTGCCTGAAATTCTTACTTTCTGAGGTTCTCTCTCTTGTTTTACCTTTTTATTTTTGTTTTGTGGTACCAGGGAGCTGAATCTGGACCCTCACACATGCTTTGCAAGTACACTATCATTAACCTGCATCCCAAGCCCCCTTTTTTTTTATTTTTTAAATTGAGACAGGGTCTCACTAAGTTTCACAAGCTTTCTCTGACCTTGAACCTGCGATCCTCCTGCCTCTGCCTCCTAAATCACTGGGATTGCAAGTATGAGCCACCATGCCTGTCTGAAGTTTGCTCTTTTGACAGTTAGGGGCTGTAAGTTTTTTTTTTCCTTGCAGGGTTTCATTATCTTCTCCCATCTTTATAACTTTGTACAATTTGTGATATTTTGGTCTGTCTGGTAGTGGCGACACTATACCAGCTTTCCACAACTGTGTTTTTATAGCTTTCATTTTTACTTTTATATCCTGTCATTTTCATTGTTCTTTGAGAAGGATTGTGCACTAAGCCTCAGTTGATCTTTCTGCCATTTCTGTCCAAGTCTTCTTTAAAAAAAAAAAAACACTGTATTTTTAAAAGCTCAACATTAAGAGAAATATTTTAAAAGTGTTTTAAACATAAGAAAAGTAGAGCTAATTTTGTACCCTTGGTATGGGAGAATGTCTATAGTACTCCTGTGTTGTTATGGGGAAATACCTTTAAATATTAATGCCACTGTGTACAAAATGGAAACATGTAAGTCTTTCCTATGTTATTCCACTGATAATAGAGATAAAGATGCATTAGCTTTGCCTTTAACATTTATTCTGTTGCTTTGTGGTCACAAGAAACTCAAGAATACTCAAAGGATTTTAATCAATTCTGACAATGAGGGGAGCTCCATTTAAGGACTTAATACAGTATTAAAGAGAAATTAACTGCCTATCACTGGCCTTTCATGAAAGAAAGTTACTACTTAATTCCAGGAAGGTTCTACAACTTTTCTTTGTTGCTAAACACTCCTTCTTTACACAGTCTTCTTTTTAAACCAGGTATCTCTGTGTTTTTTCAAACAGGTGTCTCTCTCTGACAAGAAGCTGCTGAGGCTAAGTACTTTTAGAGAAAGGTATTTGCCTTCCAACAGGGAAGAAGATAGAAGGGAGACATAGGAGTCAGAAATGCATATAGCTTGCACTGGGTGAATTACTTAGCAAAGCCAGATTGCAGGACTCTTTCAGAATGTTAGGGGTATGTTTTTCCTAAATTGATTCTCTGATACTTAACAGTAGAAAAAATATTGGGTAGTATTTTAAATTACAAGTTAAAAAAATTCAGATTCTATCTATCTTGTCAAATTGTTTATACCTTAGGTATGAACATGCATTTTTGCATTTGCTACAGGGTTGTTCTATGCAATATGTGAAGGCAATGATTATCATCTGAATTCTTCTCTTTATTTCTGAAGGTAATTAGTATAGGAACATAGCAGAAAATCACTTATAGTCCTACTCTCCAGAGTTAACCAGATTCTATTTTGTGAGCAATTTTGCAGTCCCCTGAATGTTTGTATCCATTTCTCCCAACTTCATGTATTCAAATCCTAAACCCCAAGACAGTGGCCCCGGGACATAGGGCTTCTGGGAGGTGAGTAGGTGATGAGAGCTCCTCCTTCACGTGCGTGGGATCAGTGCCTTTGTAACAGATGCAGAAGAAAGGCCTGCCCACTCCACCATGGCAGGACACAATGATATAGTGTCTTCTGTGAGCGATAAAGTGGGTCCTCACCAGACTACTCAATCTACCAGCATCTAAGTGTCCATAAGTGTGAGAAATAAATTTCTATGGTTTAAAAGTTACTTACTTTATGATGTCTTGTCATAGCAGCCTGAAGAGACTAGGATAGATCTTTTACAAGATAGGAAAAATACCACAATAAAATGTGGACCTATTGTATTTATAGTCTGTCTCCTGCTTTTATCATGTAGGTATTTCCTTTTTTGTCATTAAATATTCTTTGAAATAATCCATTTAAAAATTCTGTCAAAACTAAAACCATTTTCATTCATAATTCCAAGATATAGCTGATAATTGTGCTCCATTAATCATAGCTCTTTTCTCTGTTTCCTCGCTTCTTCTTCCTTTTCTCTCTCTCTCCTCCTCTCCCCCTCTCTTTCTATCTCCCTTCCTCCCTCCCTCCCTCTCCCCTTTAGGGATCATTTTGTTTTCCATTTTTGCTCTAGGGACACTGATTTATTTGCTCTTACCTTTAAAGATGGGTGTGGCTGGAATTTAGCTCAGCTGGTAGAGTACTTGCTCTGCACACTCTGAGGCCCTGGGTTTGATCCCCAGCACCACAAAAAGTGGGAACAGGGCCTCACAGCCCACTTCCAAAACAATCAGCTGTCCAAAACCCCGTGAGTGGTAGAGAAGCCCTGACGTAGTGCTGGGCATGGCACAGTGTCAGGGAGTGTTTTATTCTGTTGTACATAGGGTTGTTATGAGTCAAACCTGACTTGATGGCAACTAACAACAACCTTTAAAGATGTGGAAGGTTATAGGCAGTTTTTCATTCTACTCATTGTTATCTATAGGAGCCTTATAAATAGTATATCTTGAAATTAACAAAGTAGAGAAATGAAACAGTGACATTGATGAATTTGTGTGTGTGTGTGTGTGTGTGTGTGTGTGTGTGTGTGTGTGTGTGTATTTCCAATGTTGGGTTGAATCTTTCAGCTTGTACATCGTAGGCAAGTGCTCTACCGCTGAGCTGTACCCCGCCCTCCTGTTTTAGTTTTTATTTTGGGGCAAAGTCTTGCTAAGTTGTACAGGCTGACTCTGGCCTTGAGCTTCCAATCCTCTTTCTTCTGCCTCCTGAGTCACTGGAGTTATAGGTGTATGCCATCGTACCCAGACCACATGCAGTGTTTTAGCTTATAGCAGCCAAGCTAAGTTATTGGGCCTTTCTCAATATAATTTTGGGATTTAAGCTTGGATTGCTATTATTATTTTTATATGATATGTAGTCTTCCAAGAATGATTTTAAAATATGAATTATATAAATTTTAATCAGTAATTTTTAAAATCTAAATTTATTCACTGTATTATTTTCAACAGCTTTGTGGTTCTGTAATTTATGTATAGTAACATACACCAACTTGAAGTTTGTGATCTAAAGAATTTTGGATAATTTACTATGCTCTCTCAATTATACAGCATGACAAAGTCTTAAAATCAGAGTACGGGTCCTTTTACCTTGTTCATCTTGTGTAAAATAGTTTTTGCATTGACTTGATGTTTTCATAAAAATTATAAAATCAGATTAACCATTTATATAAAAAATGTCTTCTGTGATTTTGATTAGGATTATTATGAATTTGGGAAGAATTGTCCTTTTTGTAACTACCCTTCCACACAGATGGCATAACTATGTATTTAAGGGTTTAATTATAGTGATGCATTTTAATTTTTCATATATAGGCCTTACCTAACTTTTCATAAATTTATTCCTCATTGCTACACATAAATTGTTTTGCTTTATTAATTTTGAATTTTGATATTTTATTTTCCAATGTTTGATTCCTATTATACAGAAATATAATTTTTATGTAGTAACCTTATAATCTGTGACTTTGCTAAATTAAGTGAATAGTTCAAGTGAGTTTGTGTTTTGTTCTGTTATGAATTCCTTAGGACTCCCTATGAATGCTATCATGTTAAGTGAAAATGAAAATAGTTTTACTTGTTCCTTTTCAAATAGTATGTGTTTTATTATGTTTCCTTGTTTATTGCACTGAATAGAACCTCTAGTAGAATATTAACTGGGGACATGGAGAACTTGTATTCTTGCCTTGTTTTAATTTTGACGTGAAAATGTTCATTTTTTTATGATTAAGTTTCATGTTAGCTGTAAATTATTATAGTTGTCAGTTGGTACCTTTGATCAAGTTGAGAATTTTTTTTGGATTTTGAGATTTATGTCACTTTATCACAAATGATTCCATAATTTGAATATATCATGCTTTTTCTGCATCCATTTAGAAAATATTTTCTGTATTCTCTTTGTGGTAAATTACATTAGATTTCTTTCAAATATTAAAAGAATCTTACATTTCTGTGATAAGTATCATTTATTGATATCTTTTTGTTTATATTTAATTTTTAACATTGTAATTAGAATGTTGTATCTGTGTTTTTAATGATTTACAGTTTTATTGTAATATCATTGGCTTTGGTGGCAGGATAAAGGGAAGGACTGTGATTGTTTTTCTTCTCTTTACTAGTGTTTTGTGTATGATTGGCATTATTTCTTTTCTTTTCTTTCTTTCTTTCTTTCTTTTTTTTTTTTTGGTACTGGGGATTGAACCCAGGGCCTTGCACTTGCGTGCTCTGCAAGTGCTGGACCACTGAGCTGCACCCTCAGCCCATTTTGAGACAGGGTCTCACTAAGTTGCACAGACTGCCTCAGTCTCGAACTTGTGATCCTCCTGCCTCCGCCTCCGGAGCCGCTGGGATTATAGGCATGTGCCACTGCGCCCAGCTAGATTGGCATTATTTCTTAAATATTTGATAGAATTCTTCACTGAGGCCACTTGAGATTAAAGTTCAGTGGGGAGCATTGTGTTATCATGAAGGTTTTGAATTTATAAATTCAATTTTCTAATAATTACAGAGACATGGTTTAGCTCACTTGGTAGAGTCCCCAGTACCACAAAAGAATGGGAGAAGGATGTGGCAATCCACTCCTGAAGCAATCCTGAAACAATCAGCCAATGAAAATCCTGTGAGGGTCCCTGTGAGTCAGGCCCAGCTTGACAGCACCTAACAATAACAACAATATTTACAAGGCTATTCAAATTTTTTATCTCTTCCTGTTTTACACAATTTTTTGTTGTTAAAGAATTGGTTCATTCAATCTAAGTTGTTTAGTATTTTGACATGAAGTTATTATCTACTTTATGCTTTTATTATTTTAGTGTTAAGGACATACAGGTTCTTTTTTCATTTCATTGGTATTTTTTTGGTAAGTGAAGCTAAAGATCTTCCTTCCCTCTTTCCTTCCCTCCCTCCATCCCTCTCTCTCTCCCCTCTCCCTCTCTCTCTCTCTCTCTTTTTCCTCCAGTACTGAGCGTTAAACTCAGGGCCTGATGTATGCCAGGCAAGGACTCCATCATTGACTTGCACACCTTCCACCCCTTTTTTAATTTGCTGTTTTGAAGCAGGGTCTTGCTAAATTGTGCAGGCTGCCTCTAGTCTCAAACTTACAATCTTCCTACCCCAGCCTCCCAAGTAGGGGGATTATAGGTGTGGGCCACTGTGACTGGTGTTACCATTTTTATTTCTTTTCAAAGAAGCTGTATTTGTTATTGAGTTTCTCTGTTGCTTTCTATTTGATGTTTTATTGACTTATGCTCTGTCTTAGTCACCTTTCTGTAACAAATACCTGAGGTAAAAGAGTTTATAAGGAGGAGAGTTTTATTTTGCTCCATAATTTTGGAGGTGTCAGTCCATGGTCAGTTGTGGTCCTAAGGTGAGGCAGCACATTATGGTGAGTGTGTTTAGTGGAGGTTGCTGCTCACTTAATGGTGGCCAGGAAGTGGGGAGAAGAGTGGTGTCCCAATCTTCTCTTCCAAGGCACACCTCTAATGACCTAACTTCCTTCTGCTAGGCCCCACCTCCTAAAGGATCCACTGTCTCCAAGTAACCACAGACCAGCAACCAGGCCTTTAACACAGGGGTCTTTTAGTGACATTTATCCAAATTATGGCATGCTGTCATCATCACTATCCAATACCATGTAATTTGGTTTTAATTTTCTTTTTCTAAATTTTTAAGATGGAAGCTTAACTGATTAACTTAAAACTGCTCTTTAAAAATGTTTCTAACATATGCATTTAAAATAATTTTCCCCTGCTTCCTGCCTGCTGCTCCCTTTTCTGGGACTCCAGTTATGTATGGGTTAGACCTATTAATCTCATCTTGCATATCATTGACACCATGCCACTTTTTTCTGATGGCTTTTGTCTCTGCATGCTTTAGTTGTAATAGGTCTTTTTGCTCTGTTTTCAACTTAACCTATCTTTAATTTGCAGTGCCAATCTGCTGCTAAGCCCATCATTGAAATTTAGCTCTATATTTCCATTTAGCTCTGTTTCTGTTTTTATAATTTTTTTGTTCTTCTTCATATTTGTTTTCTTTATATTCTTGAACATAGCCTTTTTCTTTCTTTCTTTCTTTCTTTCTTTCTTTCTTTCTTTTTTTTTTTTTTTTTTTTTTTTTTTTTTTTTTTTTTTTTTTTTTTTTTTTTTTTTTTTTTTTTTTTTTTTTTTTTTTTTTTTTTTTTTTTTTTTTTTTTTTTTTTTTTTTTTTTTTTTTTTTTTTTTTTTTTTTTTTTTTTTTTTTTTTTTTTTTTTT
>VMDO01028750.1:0-23488 GCA_007922755.1 Pedetes capensis
CAAAGCATAGTTTTGTTTTTCTTTGCCCTAATAGGAGGTTGTATGAAAGAATTTAAATATATTATTTTAGGCAGATAATTCAGTGATAAAACAGAAATGTTGACTTTAAATAAAATTATTTTCATAAAAATTTAGAGATGAAAGTTTTAATAAACTTTTACATAACACATGAAAAATAATTATGTGTAATTTATGTTAGAATAATTGTGAGAGAATTAAGGAATACTTTTCTTTAGAAAATTTAGCATAAAGGAATGATGGAGTAGATTGCTATCAGTACAAACTTAAAATCTGGATTTTTAAAAAATGAAGTGTATTTTAAGCTCCATGTTTTTTTTTCTTGGTGAACTTTTTGTTTCCTTAGACTATTTTTAGGTTTACTGCAAAATTGAGAGAAAGGTACAGAAGTTTCCCGTATATTGTTGTTGTTCTTGTTGTTAGGTGCTGTCGAGTTGGTGTGCGACTCATAGCAACCCTATGTACAACAGGCAAAACACTATTGTCAGTGTTTCTCTGCTAATCACAGCATTTTCAACGGCTGATTATTTGGGGGGAATGGGCTGCTGAGTCCTTCTCCCTCTCATTTATTACCTGTTCCCAAACATGCAGTAGTAGTCTCCCCTTTCATCTCCAATCAGAGTGGTACATTTGTCACACTTAATGAACCTACAATGACACATCACTCCCTAAAGTCTGCAGTCTGTATTAGCATTCACTCTTGGTGTTGCATATTCCATGGGTTTTGACAAATGTTCAATGACATATCTGCTGTTAAAGTATCATACAGAATAGTTTCACTGTACTAAAAATTCTTTGTGCTCTGCCTGTTTATCTCTTTTATCCTGGTAATCCTTGGCACCCACTGATCTTTTTACCTCTCCATAGTTTTGCTTTTTCCAGAATGTCATATAGTTGGAATCAAATAGTGTGTTATCTTTTCAGTGATTTCTTCCACTAGTAATATGCATTTAAGTTTTCTCATGTCTCTTCATGTCTTGACACCTCATTTATTTTTAGTGCTGAATAATATTTCACTAATTGTATGTACCAGAGTTTATCTATTTACCTACTAAATGACATTTTGATTGATTCCCACTTTTGGTAATTATGAATAAAGCTGTGATAAACTTGTGTGTGCAGGTGTTTATATGGACTTGTTTTCAACTCCTTTGGATAAATACCAGGGTGCTCAATTGCTGTTTCATGTTGTTAGAGTATGTTTAGCTTTTTTAAGAAACCACTATACCATCTCCTAAAATGACTATACCATTTTGAATTCTCATATGTAATAAATAACTTATTGTTCCTATAACATTGAAAGCATGTGGTATCATCTCTGTTCTGGATTTTGGCTATTCTAATAGATGTGTAGTAGCCTTTCATTATTTTCATTTTCATTCCCCTGATATATAATGTAGAGCATCTTTTCTTATTTTTAAGAATTCTTTGTACATGTGGCGTATCAGTCCTTTATGAAGTATTTTCTTTTGCAGATATTTTCTTCCAGCCTTTGGCTTGTGTTTTCATTCTCCTAATAGTGTCTTTTGCAGAGCATAAAAGTTTAATTTTAATGAAATACAGCTTATCAGTTCTTTCTTTCATTCCTTTGTGTGTCATATTTAAGACATCAGCAGCAAACCCACGGTCATGTAGATTTTCTCCTGTTATTTTTAGGAGTTTTCTGTTTCTGGTTTAGGCCTGTGATACATCTTGAGTTAATTTTTGTGAAAGTTGTAGATTAATTTTTTGTGTCTAGATTCATTTTTTTTTTTGCTTATGGATGTCCAGTTGTTCCAGCACCATTTATTGACTTATTACCTTTTATCCATTGTATTGCCTTTTATTCTTTACCAAGGAAAAATTGATCATATATAGCCAGTGTATTTTTGGACTCTCTGTTCTGTTCCATTGATTTGTTTGTCTATTCCTTCATCAGTATAATACTGTCTTGATTATTGTAGCTTCATAGTAAATTTTGAATTTGTATAATATTATTGTATAATTATTATATATAATATAATGATAATGTATAATATAATTATAATATAACTATCATTGTATTGTATAAAGTCCTCCAACTCTGTATTTCTCCTTCAATATTGTATTGACTTCTGGGTCTTTTGCCTCTCCATATAAACATTAGAATCAGTTGTTGATATCTACAAAATAACTTGTTGGGATTTTGATTGTAATAGCATTGAGTCTATAGATAATTTGGGAAGAACTGGTATCTTGACAATAGAAAGTCTTCCTAGCCACAAACATGCAATATCTTTCCATTGATTTGGTTCTTTGATCAGGGTTCTAAGGTTTTTGTTATATAGATCCTGTGATACTTTGTTAGATTTATTCTTAAATATTTCATATTTTACATTTCTAATATAAACATTAGTCTGCAGCCGTAGCACTGTAGTGTCCAATCCCATCAGATCTCAGAAGATAACCAGGGTCCAGCCTGATTAGTGCTTAGGTGGGAGACCATCTGGGAACACCAGGTGCTGTAGGCTTGGGAAAAGGACCCGGCAACCCACTCCCAAAAAACAACCAGCCACTGAAAAAACCCTGTGAATAGCAGAGAAGCACCGACAATATTATTTTGCCAGTTGTATGTAGGGTCTCTATGAGTCGAATACCGACTCCATGGCACCTAAAAACAACAATGTAAACATTGTGTGTGTGTGTGTGTGTGTGTGTGTGTGTGTGTGTGTATGTGGTATTAGGGATTAAACATAGGACCTTGTTCTTGCTAGACAAGCACTGTAGCACTGAGCCACATCCCCAGGCCCAGATACTGTGTTTTTAATTTTAGACTCTACTTATTTGCTGGTGTGTAGGAAAATGGTTGAACATTTATTAACTTTGCATTATGCAACCTTTCTATAACTGCATATTAATTCTAGGAGTGTTCTTGTTAGTCCTTACAGATTTTCTTACAAATTGATAATTATTTAGCTAAGGTTATAGTTCTAGATTATTAAAATGCAGGAATAGTCCTAGCAAAACCTTGCTGCTTTTGAAACCTCTTTTGGAGTTATTTCAGGAGACAGCAGATCTCAGTGCATTTCCTTCAGAGCTTTCAAGGTCACATAATAATATAAAACTATAGGTTACATATATTTTTAATTTGTAAATGGACATCATACAGAATTTGCCATCTTAAACCATTTTAAGTATATGGTCCAGTAGATTAAGTATATTCACATTGTTGTGAAGCCAACCTTTAGATTTCCTGTATCTTGTAATACTGAAACTATATACTCATTGAACAATTCCTTATGATTTCTCTCTCAGCCCCTGGCAACCACAATTCTATTTTCTGTTTCTGTGAATTTGACTAGTCTAGATATATCACATCTATGGAATTATATAATATTTGTCTTTTTGTGGCTGGCTTATTTCACTTAGCACAACATCTTCAAAGTCCATCTGTGTTGTAGCATATGTCAGAATTGCTGTCCTTTTTAAGGCTGAACATCCCAATGTGTGTATATATGCACATCACATCTTGTTTAACCATTTATCTATTGATGGACATTTGGCTTGTTTCTACCTTTTGGCTATTATGAATAATATTGCTATTAACATACTTACTTAGATTCCTGTTTGAGTTCTTGCTCTCAATTTTTTTATTTTTTATTTTATTTTATTATTTGTTTTTAGACAGTGTCTTGTTAGGTAGCCAAGGGAGACATGACACTTGCAATCCTCCAGCCTTAGCCTCCTGAGTGCTGGGATCACAGGTGTGTGTCACCATGCCTGTTTATAGCTGTACTAGCTGTACCACCCTGGCATCTGATTTCATGAGATCTTGGAAGCTAAGCAGGATCCGGCCTGGTTAGTCCTTGGATGGGAGACTGCATGGGAATACTGGGTGCTGTAAGCTATGGAAAAGGACCAGCAGCCCACTCCTGAAATAATCATCGATTGAAAACCCTATGAATAGCAGAGAAGCACTGACAATAGTGCTAGGCATGGCACAGTGTCAGGTGGTGTTTCTTCTGTTCTACATAGAGTTGCTATGCGTCGGACCTGACTTGATGGTCCATAACAAGAAAAACAACAACAGCTACCATGCCCAGCTTGCTTTCAGGTCTTTTGGTCATATGCAAGAAGTGGAATTCCTCAATCATATGCTATTCTATTTTTAAGTTTTTGAGAACCCACTCTGTTTTCCATGGTGGTCACACTGTTTTACATTTCCACCAGTGAGGCAAAAGGGTTCTAATTATCTTGCCAATATTTGTTATTTTTTCTTTCTTTTAAAAAAAATAATAGTTACCCTAATCTGTATGAAGTAGTTTGTCATTGTGGTTTTGGATTTCATTTCTGTAAGGATTAGTGATGTTGAGCATCATTTCAGGTACTTGTTGAATGTTTGTATATCTTCTTTGGAGAAACATCTGTTCAAGTCCTTTGATCATTTTTAAATTTTTTATTTGTATTTTTCATACTTGAGTATTTCTTGACCTAAGTTGAGTTGTAGGAGTTCCTTATGTAGTCTAAATATTAAGCCCTTACTAGAAATGATGTGAAAATATTTTCTCCCATTTCATAGACTGCTGTTTCAACTGATGATGGTGTCCTATGCTGCACAGAAGTTTTAAATTTTGATGAGTCCAGTTTATCTATTTTTACTTTTGTTGCCACACATTATGTCACATCTAAGAAGTCATTGAAAAATGCAAACTAAGGAAGTTTTCTTCATGTTTCCTTCTAAGCATTTGATAATTTTAGATCTTGTGTTTGGGTCCTTGATCCATTTTGGGTAAATTTTTGTATGTGATATAAGGATCCAACTTCATTCTTTTCCATATGGAGATCCTATTTTCCCCTCACCATTTGTTGAAAAGACTATCTTTTCTCCCCTCAGTAGCATTGTAACCTCTGCTGAAAATCACTTGATCAAGGAGGGATGAAGGCAAATTAGAGACACCTAACACTTTTCTGTATCTTCATGAATCTGAAACAAAAACATCAGGGGTGTGGTACCAGGAGCCATGAGTATTATGGAAAGGCAAGGGAGGGCAACAGTAAATAAATAGTAGACAATTTGAGACCAAGTGAAATCCAAAAATATTGAACTCAGCTCCTATCAAAATGCTAAACAAAATGGTAGGAAATAGGGGGCTGCAAGTAAAAGAGAAAAGGAAAGCTTTGGGGAGCTGTTTTTGTTATTGCTGTTGGCTTTCTCTCTGTGAGTAATAGTGAAGATCATGACTCTGAGAGTAGGCTGCCCACAAAAAAGATCCCCTATAAAATAAAAATTAAAAACCTGAAAGAGCTCTCTATCCCAACAGATGTGCAAATCACAACTTAGAAACACAAAAAATATGATAAAGGGCAATATGACTCTTCTAAAACCTCCTTATTATTGAGTCCAAAGATATTCAAATCATTGAAATAATTCAGAAGTCTAGTTTTAAAATGATCAGTGGCCTCAAGGAACATGCAAACAGTTGAATGAAGTAAGGCGTCAATTCAAGACCTGGATGAGAAAGTCAACAACATGGATGAGAAATTCATCAAGGAAGTTAAGATTCGGGGAAAAAAAAATGGAAATGTTGAAAATGAAAAACTCAATAAATCATATAAAAACACAGTGAAAAGTATTGTCAATAGACTAGATCAAACTGAAGAAAGACTATCAGGGATTGACGACAAGGTCGAGGAAATAGTACATTTAGAAAAAAAAAAGTTATGACCACAATTTTCAAGAATTCTGGGACATGATCAAGAGATAAAACCTAAGAATCCACAGGGCAGAAGGAGGAACTGAGAGACAAAGTAAAGATACAGAAAACTTATTCAATGAAATTACAAGGAGCTGGGGATCTAGCTCAGTTGTGGAATGCTTAGCAGTAAATAACTGCCAACCAAGATTACTATATATAGTAAAAGTGGAGGAGAAATAAAAACCTTCATAGATAAGCATAAACTAGAGCAATTCATGACCATTAAGCCATTGTAGAATATACTTACAGGAATCCTACACACAGAGGAGGAAGAAAGACAGTCACAAACACGAGAGCTCAGGAAAGAATAAATTTCATGAGTGGAACAGATGAACAAATAAGAATTAGGAAAGAATCAAACATGCTCAACTCAACAAACCAACAAACTCCTCAGATAAGTAAGGGAGAAAGGAAAGAACAAACAGTACTAGAATCATTGCAAAGAAACAAAAACCAATAAAATTAGAAAAATCAGCAAATATCTCTCAGTAATAACCCTTAATGTTGTTGTCAGGTGCTGTCGAGTCAGTGTCTGACTCAGTGACCCTACGTACAACAGACACAACAGTATTGTTAGTGCTTCTCTGCTATTCATATGGTTTTCAAATGTAAATGGTCTTAAATCTCCTCTTAAAACATGCTATATTAGCTTGTGCATCACTGGAGCAAAACATTTGACAGGAACACACTTATGGGAGGAATGATTTATTGGGGTTCATGGTTTGACGATTTCAGTCTTTATAGGCAAAGCAGGCAAGGCAGCAGGGACAGTGGCTGAACCTGTCAGATGCCCTCACATCATGGTGGATCAGAAACAAAAGAGCCAGCAACTAGCCCCTGGGGGTCTGCATAAAACAACCAAAGATCCATCCCCAAGTGACCTACTCCCACAAAGCTTTGTCCCACCTCTCAAAGGTCCACAGCCTCCCAGGACAGTGCTGGGGCCCAAACATTTCAAATACATTACCTTTGAGGGACATTTTATGTTCAAACTATAGCAGATGCAGATTAGCTGACTGGATTGAGAAAAAACAAGATCCAATGGTTTGTTGTCTTCAAAAAACATACTTCATTTGCAAAATCCAGTGGTTTATTGTCTGTCAGAAACATACCTCACTGGCAGAGGCACACACGTAAACTGAAAGTGGAAGCCTAAAGCAAGCAAGAGTAGCTATACTTATAGCTAACAAGTAGACTTCAAGTCAAAATTAGACAGAAGAGATAAAGTTGCTACATGTTAATAAAGGGAAGAATCTATCAAGAAGATATAATGATTATAAATATATTTGCAGTAATTTTTACATCCAATTTTATAAAATATTACTGGACATAAAGGGACTAATAGGTCAAGATACAGTAATTGTAGATGATTTCAATAGCCCACTCTCATTGATAGATCATCCATACAAAAAATCAACAAAGAAACTTCAGAGTTATACTACTCAATAGATCAAATGGACTTAACAGACATCTAGAGAATATTCCATCCAACAACTGGGGAA
Source organism: Pedetes capensis (assembly GCA_007922755.1). Taxonomy (NCBI): domain Eukaryota; kingdom Metazoa; phylum Chordata; class Mammalia; order Rodentia; family Pedetidae; genus Pedetes; species Pedetes capensis. The sequence goes on from VMDO01028750.1 coordinate 7,235, forward strand.
TGCACGTTCTGTTCAGCAGCCCATTGATCTTTCTCCAAAATAGGTCATGTTTTAGGCCATAAAGCAAGTCTTAACAAATACAAAAAATTGAAATAATTTATCATATTTATCATAATGGAATAAAAGTAGAATTCAATAGCAAGAGAAACATCAGACACTATACAAATACATAGAGATTGAACAATACACTTTTGAGTGATCAGTGAGTCACTGAAGAAAGCAGTGAGGAATTGCCAGGCATGGTGGCTCACACTTGTAATCCCAGGAATTTAGGAAGTAGAGGCAGGAAGATTGCAGGTTCAAGGCTAGAGATAGCCTATGTAACTTAAAGAGACCCTGTCTCAAGATAAAAAATGGTCTGGGAGTGTAGTCCACTGGTAGAGCACTTGCAAAGTATGTGTGAGGCCCTGGGTTCAACCCTTAAGTACTGAACAACGACAACAACAAAAGGCAGGAAATTAGATAATTTCTAGACTCAAATGAAAACAAAAACAGAAATGATCAGAACCTTTGAGATACAGCAAAGGCAGTTTTAAGCTAGAAATTTATAGCTATTAGTCCCTACATTAAAAAATGTGAGATATTCAAATAACCTAATGATGTCTCTAAGATCTTATGAAAACAACAAGCTAAACCCAAAATTAGTAAATGGAAAGAAATTATAAAGATCAGGCAAAAATTAATGAAATGGGGACTAAAAGAACAATACATAAATCAATGAAACAAAGAGTTGGTTCTTTGAAAAGATAGACAAGATTAACAAACCCTTACCCAAACTAATTGAAAGAAAGAAAAAACCCAAAGTGATAAAATTAGAGATGAAAAGGGGCTACTACAACAGATACCAGTGAAATCCAGCAGATTACAAGGGAATATTTTGAAAATTTATTTTCCAGTAATTTGGAAAATGTAGAAGAAATGGATACATTTCTAGATATATATGACCTACAAAAATAGAACCAAGAAGATATAAACAACTTAAACAGATCTGTAACATACAATGGAGTATTATTCAGCCAAAAGGAAGAATGAACTTAGGTCATTTGCAGGAAAATGAGTGGAACTGGAAATTGTCATGTTAAATGGAATAAATCAGACTCAGAAAGACAAATGTCATGTTTTCTCTTATGTGAGGAATCTACCATTAAAAAAAAGACATGAAAGTGGAAGAGGGACTATTTGAGGGGAGCTGAAGGAGTGGGGAGGGGAATAAGAAGAGTGATGGGGTGTGAATGTGATCATAGCATACTGTGTACATGTGTGAAAATGCCATAATGAAACCCATTATATTGTGCAACTAATGTATGCTAGTACAAAAATTCTGAATTAAATCATTTGATGATATTATGGTTTATTTATAGGCTGTCTTTCCATTGGCTTATATGTCTGTTTTTACCTACATATTTTTAAAACTTAAATGTAGTTAGTTGTAGACTAAAACCTTAGGTTAAAATTTGGTTGTATTAGTCATAATGTAGGAGTGGCAAAAATTCTACCTTCATCCTCTTAGAGTTTTGGCTGGGCCAAAATTTAACTGACATAAGTAGATTAATTGGAGAAAAGCATAAAATCTATTCAATACAAACTTTACGTGGCACAGTGGCATATATAAAGAGATGAATACCTGAAGAAGCAGTTAAGAGTCAATTACTTATATATTAAATCACACAAAAGATAGTAAGTTGGGAAAATATGGTAAGGCATATGGTCTTGGGATGGGGTAGTTAACTCAGTAGAGAAATAGCCAGGAAGAAAAGGGCTCATATAATTAGATTTGTACAGAATTCCTTTGGCCCTCTACTCTCTGTCCTTCATGATAAGAAGTTTGCATCTTTTACATGAGAATTTTACCTCTTGCATTAAAGATACATATATAGCATCAATGTGATAGTGATCTTCTTTCACCTCTTTTCAATTGCCTTTAACTTAGTGTGGCAAAGTGGTATGATTTTAACTTTTTCACTAACATTTAGATAGTAAGAAAAAAGTATGCCACAGTTTTGGTTGTATGGGTTTTTAATGAACTGAAACCATTTAGATATTGGCATTCCAAACAAAGTTTATTCACGTATTAAAGAACAAGTGTCCTAGTTAATAGGAATTATTGTGAAAATTATTTCAGATCTGAGAATCTGAGACAGATTAGGAGGTCCTCACCATCCCCAAGGGATACTTTTCCTTCTTCCTTTTTCCTTGTAAAAACTGACCAAAGATTAAGTGATGGGTTGCGTTTACTGGAGAAGGATGCTGATTTTATATTGAATCTTGGTTTCTTTAAAGAATCAAGGATTTTATTCTATATAGGTGATGCATAAGAAGCAAAGATATTTGCAACTAGATCATCATTAACGTAAACCAGTACACCTTATATGGTTGTAAGAAGCTGAAGCTGCCTGAGGTTGGTCATACCCCTCCCTCATGCCTGGCTGCTCAGCTGCAGCCACTGCTGCCCTGGAGTGTGGCCAGACTGTCACCCATGGCCTGGCATGGGTTGAACTTATCAGGGACACTACTGGAATCTTGATGGACTTCTTGCCTTGTTCCACTGGGAGCCTCATCCTTAACACTTAACCATGTCTTCGGATGCTATAGCAACCACAGTCCCTGCCATGACTTCTATTGGCTGGAGATTAGACCATTGCTGCTTTGGTGGACCAGCCAGGCTGTCATGACAGCAGTGAAGGCTCCAGCTGCCACAGCTTCTCCAGTTGCTGTGGCAACCACCAAGGCTGTTGTGATTGCCAAGAAATACCTTGGCCTTGGTCATGGATGCCTTGGATTACTCTGCCCACAACCACTTATAAGTGTCTCTGTCCATACTGCAGCTGCTTTAGATGTCCCCACTCTAATCCATGAGGAACATCCCCCCACCCATCACAGCCAGGGCAGGTGAGCCCAGTATAGCTGCACACTGTCATGAAAGTGAAGAGTCTGCGATTAGCAGGTAGGAGACTGTGTGCACGGGGACCTTTTTTGTCTATATAAGCAGCATTCCTTTTGCCCTCATTGGGCCAGTCTGGGACCTCCATACTGTTCCTTGCTCCCTTGTATTGCATCATGAGCCTTGATAATTCTTTGTTCAGATGGTTTTATTTTGCCTATTTGTGATTTTCATCTTGGGTAAAGATGGCCCAGCTGGTTGCACTAAGGGTTGGTAGCCCTGTTAACTTCTGCTAAAGAGCTCCACTGAGCTGCTAGGAGTTACTAGCTTTGGCTGGGAAGAGCTGTGGAGAGCTGCTAAGAGCAGCAGAAATGCTGGTGAGAGTTGGTAGGTCTGGCTGTTGAGAGCTGCTGGAAGAGCTGTCAATACTAGCTGCTGAGAGCTACTGGCACTCTGAGGTGCCAACACTAATAACTGGGATCCACTGGCACTTAAAGCTCAGAGCTATCAAATGAGGGAGCTGTATTTTATCTTTTCTTGATTTCCATATGAATTGAGCAAAAGAACCATAGGCCAATTGGTAACAAAATAAAAACCTTCCGGGTATACTTCTGAGGAGATGCTGTCAATGCTAGGGCAGATGCTGCCTAGTTGTTCTTGTGTATACCCTCTTATTTTAGAGCTGTGGTAATCCATTCATAGTCCTTCCAGGCTATAGCAGAGCAGGAATATCAATTTATTGGGATGTTTAATAAACATTCCCAGGGTCACAATATTAGAAAAACATAGCATTTATAGACTTTACCAAAGATCTCATTCATAATATATTCTTATTACTATCTAAACTTCGTTTCATATGTTGTTGTTATTGTTAGGTGCCATCGAGTCGGTATCCAACTCATAGTGACCCTCGTAGGGTTTTCAATGGCTATTTCAGGATTGCCTTGGGAGTGGATTGCCAGGTCCTTCTTCCATTTTTGCTGGGAATTGAACTCGGGACCTCAGAGACTGCAGTGCAACGCTCTACCAACTGAGCTAAATCCTAGCCCTGGTTTCATATACATTTGAGTTTTCCATTACCATGTGAAATTGGGAAGATGCACATCTAAGTTTTGTTTAATTTTCACTTACATAACTGGCAAACTTGCCTACAGCCATAACACCCTTGCATCTGATCTTGTCAGTTCCCGGAGGTTAAGCAGAGTCAGGCCTGTTAAGTACTTGAATGGGAGACGACCTGGGAATACTGGGTGCTGTAGGCTTAGGAGAAGGGCCCAGCAGCCCACTCCTGAAACAATCCACCATTGAAAACACTATGAATAGCAGAGAAGCACTGACAATAGTGCCAGGCATGGCACAATGTCAGGTTGTGTTTCATTCTGTCCTACACAGGGTCGCTATCAGTTGGACCTGACTCAACAGCACTTAACAACTGGCAAACTTAATATTATCATCATGACTATACAGAACAACATATATGTATTTACAATCATACTTTATCAATAGCACATTTAAAATTTTACATTTTAGCATAGGTTATGGCCTTCTTACATAAAACCTAGTAACAGTACTGAACTTTTCTACCAGCCTGTCACATAGTTGCAGAAACCAACGGTCATATGAACAAAAGGATATAGTAGATCAGGAAATGCGGTTTATATTTTACGTGAATGACTGTTAGTCTTGAGAAAATGCTGCAATCTTGACAAAAGCATATCTTCTTCAATACAATTCTTGTTTCTTTTCTTACTTTCTTGATTTTTTATTTTTATTATTTTTTAAAAATTTTTATTTATTTATTTATTTATTGAGACAAGGTTCCCTATGTAGCCCAAGCTGGCTTCAAATTCATGATCTTGTGATCTTCTTGCCTTGGCCTCCCAAGTCACTGGGATTATAATTGTGCACCATAGCACCTAGACTCAGTACAATTTTTTCTTTAAAAATTAATTAACTTTTGACTATTTGTGATAAATAAGGATGTAAATAGTAAAATGAAAATTTGCTGGTCATTCTACATGTCTTTAGTATGGCTCACATAAATTACTAACTCAGGGCAGTAGCAAATTAAAAAATCTGAGTTTCACTTCACTTCTTTGTCATCCTCTAGTAGAGATATACATGAATAAGAAGTACAAAGAGTAGGGCACAGTGGCGCACACCTATAATCCCAGCGGCTTGGGAGGCAGAAGCAGGAGGATCTAAAGTTCGAGACCAGAGGCAGTCTGCATAACTTAGTGAGACCCTCTCTCAAAAAGCAAAAAAATGGGCTGAGGGTGCAGCTCAGTCCTCTCTCAAAAAGTAAAAAAATGGGCTGAGGGTGCAGCTCAGTGGTCTAGCACTTGCAGAGCATGTAAGCGCGAGGCCCTGGGTTCAACTCCCATTACCACCAAAAAAAAAAAAAAGTACAAAGAAAAATATGAAGTATAAAAGCCTTCAATGTAACTTAACAAGATTTAGTTTTATCACTTAATTCATGTACAATATTTCAAGAAATTCATTATTATAGACACCTTGTTGTTGTTAGGTGTCATAGGGTTTGGTCTGACTTGTAGTGTACAGCAGATGAAACACTTCCTGGCATTATACCATGCCCAGCAGTATGTGTGTTCTTCTCTGCTATTCATAGGGTTTTCAGTGGCTGATTGTTTTTTGTTTGTTTGTTTGTTTTTGGGGGAGTGGCCAGCCATGTCCTTCTCCCAAGCCTACAGCACTTGGTGTTCCCAGGCAGTCTCCTTCCAAGTACTAACTAGGCCTGACCCTGCTTAGCTTCTGAGATGTGATAGGACTGGATATCCGTGTAGATGGCTGCAGGCTTGTAGACACCTACAGTTGTAAAATATTTATTATTTGCTAGTGAGTGGGTGTGAAGAATTGTGAAGGGTCAGAGATTTTACCCTACTTACAAGTTAACAAGTTACGGAAATATAGTTTCATGGATACTAGTAGAAGACATTAAAGCCCTGGGATCGGAGGCACAGGACAATGTATTATAGCAATAGTAGACAGAATATCAACTTTTTTTTCCTTTACATTTATTCCCTGGGCCACATTCCCATATGGCTATGTGAAAAAGGCCAGATGATTGCTCTTCAGTATATAGGCTGTTTGAAGGAGAGGAACCCTGAGCTTAAATCTCTTGTATTGGGAATAAGCATACATCCCCTTCACTCCACAGGGAGACAGTAAATATCTCTGTGTTCCAAGGGGCAGTCAGTGGGTCATAGAAATAATTTAAAAGACTCATGGAGAAATGTCTATTAACAATAGGCCTTGTTGTTATATGAGGCCGAGTCAGTGTCCAACTTATAGTGACCCTATCTACAACAGCTGAAACATTAATGTCAGTGCTTCTCTGATATTCACAGGGTTTTCAATGGCTGATTGTTTTTTGGGAGTGGGTTGCCAGGTCCTTCTCCCAAGCCTACAGCATCTGGTATTCCCAGGCAGTCTCCCATCCAAGTACTAACCAGGTCTGAATCTACTTAGCTTCCAAGATCTGACTTGATCGGATGCCACAGGCAACAATAGGGCTAGGCTTAAGTTTTTGCTTAATATTTTATTTGTAACTTAAATTAATAATGTAAATAAGAGCAGAGGAAGAAAAATTAAAACTAGGGAGAGCACAGTTTAAGTCTCCTATTTCTGATGCACCAAATAATTATAATTTAAGACATTTTTAGAATTTATATATTATTGAAAATAAGGTTAAAGATTTTATTGAGGATCATTTTGCTTTTGTGCTGTGTTCAGTATACCATCCTTTTTTTAAAATCCATATCGGGAGATTTTAGTTGAATCAGGTAATGAAAAAGATATGAAAAATGCAGGTTCCTTTTTGAAGTTAAAAGTTTCTTATTTATTTACACCAAACCAAAGTGAACCATTCTGAGAGAACCACCATCTCCCATGTCCTGTAAGTAAACAGATAAAAATAATTAAAATCATGTTTGAACAGACTAAAAAAATTGACTTAACATTTATATTTTTAATATTTTTAATTCAGGTACTTAAAAACTGTGACATGAAATTGTTTAAAATATATTGTTCATATATAAACAAGACTATATCTTATTCAATTATTAAAATTTTGATACGTATTCATAGCAATTAGTCAAATAACATATGAAGCATAAAAAGGCAAAGAAGGAAGGACAGGATGTTAGTTGAAACTTGGAAGCATCTGAAAACTCTTACAATTTAAAAAAATGGTCATTGTGATTCTACCTATTTGAAAATACAATGTGTTCTAAAAGGCTTTGTATAACATGTCTTTCCCTCCCTCCCTCCTTCTTTCCTCCCTTCCCTCCCCTCCCCCTCCTCCCCTCCTCTTCCCTTCCTTTCCCTTTTGGAGCTGAACCTAGGGCCTCACTCATGCTAGGAAAGCACTCTACCACTAAGCTGCACCCCAGCTCCATGTATGTATGTATGTATGTATTTATATTTTGAGACAGGGTCTCACTAAGTTGCACAGGCTGCCTCTGGCCCCAACCTTGCAATTCTCCTGCCTCAGCCTTCTGAGTCACTGGGATTACACACGGCTCAACATATATTTCTTAATTTTGTTTTTTTACTGAGTATTTGTTAGTGAGGGGAAATGTTAGTGGGGGAAATGGATCATAAAATAGAAAAGATCATAGTTTCATAAACTGTTTATGACATCTTATGGAAGTATAAAGACATATTAAAAATCTCATTTATTTTCCACTTGTTATTCTTTCCATGTTTCATGTCCTCCCCACAACCCAACCTCATCAAGTACAGGGAAATAAGATTTTATGATGGGATTCTTTTCTTCTTATTCATAAATGTTAGTGGGGTACAGAGTAGTAAGGCTTTTGCTATTTCCATTGTGCACCTATTACATCATTTTTGTTACACTTACATCAACTTACATAATTCATGAATCTCTTTGATTAATATGTGGTAAAAATCATATGCAATTATGGGTTATATTTCCATTTTTTCCCATGTATTCATGGAATTGCATCATGTATCTTGAGGTTGTCCCCTCCCCCTTTTAACCCTCTGTATTATTTTCCCTCCTCTTCCCTCCTTCCATGATCTTTGCTTCCCTCACTAGACCTTTCCCCGGTTCTTTCCATTCTACTTATATTTTCTCTTCTTAGATAAGCCTGATTGTTCTTTTATATATATATGTGTGTGTGTGTGTGTGTGTGTGTGTGTGTGTGTATTTATAGTTTTTTTCTTCCTTAAAAATATGGAATGCTTCACGAATTTGCATGTCATCCTTGCACAGGGGCCATGCTAATCTTCTCTGTATCCTTCCAATTTTAGTATATGTGTTGCCGAAGCCAGCAATTATGATTGGATTCTGAAATTGGAGGATGTTTGAAAGTAAGACTAAAGATGAGTGATGCTATTTGAAAAATGACACAGGAGGGACATTTTTTGAAAATTGAAGGAAGCCTACATGAAGTTGAAAATGATAAAGGTGAAATGTAAAAAGTAAGGCTAATATCTACAATTTGTATTACCATGTCATAATTGGAGATATGTTTCTTAAAGTACAAGTGAAATAATTTATTTTAAAATAATTTTGTGGTGTTGGGAATATTTAAAAATAACTTAGGACTGGCATATGGCCCATTAGTGGAGTGCCTAGCATGCATCAGGCTGTGGGTTCAATCCCCAGCACTGCAAATAAATAAGTAAATAAATAGAATGCAAGACCTTTAAAAATAAATTAAAAAGTTAAAATTACTTCTTAAGTTATATCTTAAGAGTTCTTCTTAATAAGAAAAGCTTTTTGTAAAGTTGGCATTCATACTGTTTTGTCACATCTCAAAGAAAACAAGTATGGGGCTGGAAGTTAAGGGAAATATGTATATATGTATGTACGTGTATATGTGCCTGTGGATACTGTAGTCCACAAGATTAAAAAAAAAAAAAGCCTGGAAAAACAGGTAGCAAGAGGAATGAGTAATTTATTACTGCCCCGGGCTTGTATGTGTGTGCTGGCAAGTTCAGTAGTTTTAGGTAGCTTTCAATTTAAAAACAAAACAAAATATTATAAGCACTGTCATTTTAAAAACATAAGCTCCAACTTTTGGCTTATAAACTACCATACCAAAGCCTTATTTTCTACATCATTAGAATGATCATTGGGAACCTAGAGTTAGGTTTTGGTCGTGTTCACTAAGTGACAGAGATCCTAGGTAAATTATTTTATTTTCATAGTATTTGGATATACTTGGTTGCTGGAAGGCCAGGCTGCATACCCAAGAAGTGTCATGTGGTTTAGCCATGTTCTTTTCCTTTCCTTCTTTTTATTTCTTCCTTTCTTTTTTCTTTTTTCCCCTCTTTCCTCTCTCTCTCACACTTCCCCCTTCTATTTTTCTTTTCAGTAATCCCAAGGTTTAAAAATGAAAAACAAAACAAAACGAAAAACACCTTTTCCTTTGAAGGATTTCATTTAAAATCCATCTTGTTTTTAGACGACTTACTTTAGGGCATGTCCATGGTTTTCAGAATAGCTTGCTCCATACTAAATGACCTTAGCTTGTACCCCCTATACCTTAGAGGCATATTTTGAAGATAAATAAAATACAGTATTTTGTATTTGGTTATTTAATCACTATTAAAAGTAAGGCATGTTCATTAAATAAAATTTGGAAAACAGAAAAGTATGAAAACGTACCCATAGTCCTCTAAGGTTAATATATATTTGCTTTCACCATTTTTTTTCACGTGTTATAATAAATAGCCCAGCTGGAATATTGAGCATATAATTTTATGTATTTCTTTTTTTTCTTTTGGCTTTGTAGCCTTTGATTTTAATTTCTGAGCTTTTCCCCATCAAATATTATAGCTTTACTTAACCATTCCTTTTTTTGGTTAAATTTATATTGCTTCTAATTTCTCCTTTTTTATAAGGAGACATTCTTAGGTGGTGGACATTCTTAGGCATGCATTTTTTTCTGTATTCAGGATTATTTTGCTATTGTTGTTGAGTTGTTAGGTGCTGTGAGTTGGTATCCGACTCATAGCGACCCTTTGTACAACAGGTGAAACAGTATTGTTAGTGTTTCTATGCTATTCATAAGGTTTTCAATGACTGATTGTTTTTTGGGAGTGGGTTACCAAGTCCTTTCCCCAAGCCTACAGCACCTCGTATTCCCAGGCTGTCTCCTATTCAAGTACTAACCAGGTCCGACCCTGCTTAGCTTCTGAAATCTGACAGGATCAGACACCACAGTGTTATGGCTGCAGGCTATTTTGTTATAGAACTATAGAAATTGAATTATTAGACCAAGGCTTATGAAACTTTAGCCCTTGATAAACACTGTAGAGTTGGTAGTTTTGCTTTGTTTCTTTTCTTGTTTGGGAGGAAGTGATGTTTGGTAATAGAAAGTTGTGGTTCCAAGAGAGGCTAATCTTCACCTAATTATGTGGTGAAATTGTACTTACCCCTGACTGAGTGAAGCTACATGTTAATTCCTGTAGTAATTTACAGTGACAAAAGGGTTTTCCCCAGTTCCTCATTTCATTTCTACATATGGTTAAGTGCATTTTCTGAGCCACACCCTACTGCTGTTACCTAATGTTGGGTGATACCAGGTCACTTTAAAAGAAAAATACACACACACTTTCCTAAGCAAAATCAACAGACAAGCTTTGCTTTTCTACAAACTGGATTTTGGCTTGTTGTTTACTTGATAAGTAAGCAACTTACTATTTTTTCTTTAATATGATTAGTGATTGTGTCCATTATTTTGTATTAGGTTTCCTCTGTGTTGCTAATGGTCTTCCATGAAGTTTCTGATTAACAATAATTAAATTCCAGAAGGAAAGTATTTTAGAGCTAAAAAAAACTTTAAAGTTCTCTAATCTGAAATCCTTTCATTTTAAAGATGAGCAAACTGATGTTCATGTAGGTTAAGTGTTTTGTCCAGTCACTTATTTAAAACTGGAATAAGGATTTAATTCTTGTTTCTCTGTGCTTTTCCCATTATAGTTCCTCTCCCTAATCCCCTCAGCATACTAAAAATTAACACATTACACATACTGCTTTATGATTACCTACTATGACTCCCTATTTCTGTCACTGAGGGGCCTGGCTTACATTCAAGGCAGTAGTCCATCTTGTGTGGCAGTCATGCTTTTCTGAGCAAGCTGGCTGGCAATTCAGGTTTCACTAATGACCATCCATTCGGCTTCTTGCATATTTGATATGTAGAAATTTCTTTTTCTTTCTTTTTTACCCCCCTCTTTTCATGGAGCTGGAGAACAAACCTAGGGACTCACACACACTAGGAACACAAGAAAAGTGCTAGAGCCTCACATACACAGGGAAAGCTCTCCACCACTGAGCGACATCCCCAGATCTACAGATTTCTTTTTAGTCAACATTACAGAATTTTGGTGCTTGGCATTGTTTCTAGAAAATGCAGTGTCATAGTGACTACAGTTTAGCTCTTGCCAACTGCTGTTTTGAGGCTTCTGGTACATAGGAGACACAGGATAGTAGATAAGCTAATTTCCTAACTCCTTCTTTATTAAGTAAACCATCAGAAAGGAATACTTAGAACATGCCATTTCACCTTTATACAGAAATGCTTTCACTGAATTATGACTTAATTCTTTAAGTTTATATACAGAGTAATCATAAAAAACATCTGTGAATAAGATTTGTCTTTTTCAAAACCCTATTTGAATACACATTTAGTTTGTTTTCCAGTTTTCCAATATAAGCATCCCACAGCCCTTATTCTTGAATGTGAATATAATAGAAAAATACGACTTCAGACAAATTTATCATTCACATACTTAAAAAATTAAGTCAATAGAACAATAATGTTGAACCGTGTTTTGGAGTTGGAAAAATGCCTTTACATTACTCAATTTGACATAACAATCATTTGATATTGTTAGATCAAATTATACTCATTTTACAGGTGTGGAAACAGGAATAGAGGTGTGCAAAGAGCAAGGAAACACTTCAACAAAGCCAGAACTGAGATAGTTTGGATATAAACTTTTTTGTTATACCACGATACTTCCCAAAGTAAACCTCTTTATTTTTGCCTTTACCTCCTCAAATTCAGAGCTAAACTTTAAAAAATTTAAGTTTTTTAACTTTGTATATAATTTATTTTAGATATTTTAGGCAAAATATATTTATGAACTGTCCTAAATTTTTCAAGAAGTAAGTCATAAATACTGAGAAAACTTGATTCATATCTATGAAGAATGATTATTATCTTATGGCTATGTTGATAGTTTTTTTTAACCTAACATTTATCTAACTCACCTATTTGAAGGAGTATGTTGACATATTTTCAAATATTAAAAAAAATCATTGGAGGAAAAAATCTAAAAAGTTTATTATATATTCTGTCTCAAGAAATACCTGAAAATACTGTCATCCACCGAATAAATTAATAAACTTATGATAGAGGCAGGGCTTTGAAGCCCCAAATAATTGGGTTCTAGTTTCATTGTAGGTTCAATATGTTAAAATTTAGAGGGTTTGGGTTTGGGATTAAAATTTTAATCCTATGTGTGGATAGCCAAATTTTTTCATTGTTTTTCAATTTTAAAATAGCTAATAATACAAAAAATCATTAAAAGCTGAACTTGAACCCAGTATTTTTCTGGGTTCAGGTTCAGGTTTGACCTGAAACTCTATTATCTACACATAGGAGTTAAATCTGAACCTGTCCCTCTAAATTTTAACATATTGAACCTGAGCCTGAACTCAATTTTTTCACAGATTTGAGGCCTGGATAGAAGTATTAGTGAACACAAAAATCACTATATTGTCATTTGTTTTTAGAAGTTACACACTTATATCTCAGAGTGGTCTTTATTAATATAATTGTCAATATGTAAATATCAGGAGTATACTGTGCATATATACATGTACATATATATATACGTACATATATATATATATAATTCTATATCTTGATAGGAAAAATGGAAAGAGCAATATAAGCAGCAAATTGTTACACCCGCCATAATTTCACATTAAAAAATGAGTTTCTGCTATTTCCAAGTCTAAGATTTTTCCAGAGACTATGACAGTGAGTAGTTCAAGCAAGATAATGTAGATGTGTAACGACACGAATTATTACCTACTGAACTATGACCAAAGTCAGTGGGAGGGAACAAGAGATATGCTACATACCTGGGAACTCTTTCAAATATGCAGGCCCTAAAATTCATCTATTTAAGTTTATTTATTTATTTTTTCTGTGCTGGGGGTGCTGAACTCATGGCCTCATACATGCTTTGCAAGTGCTGTACCACTGAGCTGCATCTCCAGTCCTTTTAAAAAAAAAACTTTTTGAGATAGAATCTTGCTAAATTACACAGGCTGCCTCTGGCCTTGAACTTGCTATCCTCCTGCCTCAGTCTCCTGAGTCACTGGGATTACAGGTGTGTGCCACCATGCCCAGGTACTGAAGTTTAAAGAACTCAAATTTCTTTCCTTAGTTTTTGTCATTAGCACAAATACTTCCCCAAATCTTCTGTAGGGTTGCCTAGACTTCTAGCGGTTCCATTCTTTTTTAAAAAATTATTTTATTGTGGTAAAATATATATAACATAAAGCTTAGCATTCTGGCTGATTTTTCATTTACATAAGAGTGGCAGCACTAGGCACATTTCACATTGTAGTATACCATTACTACTATCCATCTCCAGAACTTTTTCATCATCCCATACTGACATTCTGTACCCATTAAATGATAATTTCCCATTTTCTACTTCCCCCATCCCATGGTAACCACTATTCTGTATTTTCTGTCATGAAACCAAGTGTTTCATGTAAGTGGAGTCATGAAATACTTATCTTTTTGAACTTGATTTATTTCACTTAGCACACTATCTTCGAAATTCATTCATATTATAGCAGGTATCAGAATTTCATTTCTTTTGGGGCTGAATAATATTTTGTATATACCACATTCAATGTATTTCTTCCTCTCTTGATGGGCATTTGCATTGGCTCTACCTTTTGCCTATTGTGAATAAAATACTATGAATATGGGTATATAAATATATTTGTTCAGATTTCTGCTCTTAATTCTTTTGGGTATGTACAGGATTTAGACTTGCTGGATCATATGATAGTTTTATGTTTAATTTGTTGAAGAAATACCATGTTGTTTTCCACAGAGGCTGTACTATTTTACATTCCCACTAGCAATTCACAGTTGTTCTAGTTTCTCCACATCCTTGCCATTATTTTGGTTTTAATTTTTATTTTTTACAATAGCCATGCTAATGTGTGTGAAATAGTCTCTTATTGTGGGTTTATTTTTTATTTTTCAGACAAGGTCTCACTATATAGCAAAGGCTGGCCTCAACTCACAATCTTCTTGTTTCAGCTTCTCAAGTGCTGGGGTTACCTGCATGTGGCACTATCCCTGGTTTCACTGTGGCTTTGATTTGGATTTTCTTAATGATTGGTGATACTTAGTTCTTTCAATGTCCTCATTGGTCTTTGGTATATCTTGGAAGAAATGTTTTTTTAAGTCTTTTGTCCCTTAAAGTTTTTGTTGTTGTTAAGTTGTAGGAGTTCTTTATACATTCTGGTTATCAGCCACTTAAAAGATGTGTTTTGCAAATATTTTCTCTTATTGTGTGAGTTGCCCTTTTACTGTGTTATAGTGTTTTTGGATGGGCATTTTTAAAAAAAATTTTTAATGAAATCCAACTTGCCTTTTTTTTTCTTTGTGGTATGAGGGATTGAAATTATTTGGTATTTTTTGTTGCTGTTATCTGTGCTTTTGGTGTCTTATCTACAAAATAATTGTCAAATCTAATGTGAAGCTTATCTTCCATGTTCTAAGTTTATAGTTTTAGATCTCACATGTAGGTCTTTGATACATTTTGAGTTAATTTGTACATAGTGTAAAGTAAGGGTTGAACTTCATTTCTTTTTTAAATTTGTGTGTGGATACTCAGTTTTCCCACCACCATTTGTTGAAAAGACTGTCCTTTTTCCCATCGAATGATCTTGGCACCCTTGCCAAAAATTATTTGTGTATGTGCACAGAGTTTACTTCCAGGTTCTCTATTCTATTCTGTAGTTCTACATGTTGTCTTTATTCCAATACCATAGTGTTTTCATTATTGTAGCTTTGTAGTAAATTTTGTAATCAGGAAGTGTGTGTTCTCCAAACTTGTTCTTTTTCAAGATTGTTTTGGCTTTTGGAGGTTCCTTGATTTTCCATAGGTATTAAAATGGATATTTCTATCTCTGCAAAAATATTGAGATTTTTATAGGGAAGGCATGTCATCCATGCCTTTTGGGCTTATAAGGTTTATATTAAGAATTTCACAAATAATCTTATTAGGCTGTCTTGTGTATTACAAGTTGTTTTTCTCCTGTTCTTTCAAGATTCTCTCTGGTTTTGACTTTCAAATAGTTTTATTATAATGTGTCTTAGTATGAGTCTCTTTGAGCTTATCATTGTTGGAGTTTGTGGAGCTTCTTGAGTTTGTATGTTCATTTTTATCCTCTGATTAGAGAATTATTTTTTCTTTTGCTATTGTTTCTTCAAATTCACTTATCTTTTTCTTCCTCTGAAATTCCCATAATACATGTATTATTTGCTTGATAGTCTTCCATAAATCTCTTAGGCTCTGTTCATGCTTTCATTCTTTTTTCTTTTTTATTCCTCAGAGTCAGTAATTTCAAATGTATTTTTTTCAGGCTCACTGATTCTTTCTTCTGGATGTTCAAGTTGCTGATGAATCCATTCAGTAAATTTTCCAATTAGACTATTATATTTTGCATCTCCAGAATTCATCATTGATTATTTTTTATAATTTCTGTCCCTTTGTTAATACTCTCATTTTGTTCATATAGTTTTCTTGATTTCCTGTAGTTCTTTGTTCCACATTTTCCTTTAGCCATTTGAACATACTTAAGAGTTTTTTAAAAATCATTTTCTAAATGCATGCAATTGTTCTGACAAGATAAAAACAAAGTTCAGTACAGGAAAAGTTTCTATCTTAAACAGAACTGGAACCCAAGGACATATAGAAAAATATTACCAAGTAAATGATAGAGAAGACTTAGATGGGGGGAGTGAAGCATACAAGAGGGTAAGGGGGCACCTATATGAATAATGTACATCAAAATGCATATATGGAAATGCCACAATGAAAAGCATGTCAGAATGAATCACATTAAGGTGTACATTAAAAATGTCCAATTAAAAAAAAAAAAGGAAAAAAATCATTTTCTAGTAAATTTGAAGCCATTTTTTTTCAAGTGTTGTTTTCCAATAGGAGTAGTAGAACTTCCCGTCGCCGCCGCCGCCGCTGCCGCCGCCGCCGCCTCCGCCTCCTCCTCCTCCAACTCCTCCTCCTGCTGCTGCTGCTGCTCCTCCTCC
>VMDO01028751.1:0-23485 GCA_007922755.1 Pedetes capensis
TTCACCCTAAACCCCAGCTAGCCCTGCACATATCTACAGTCACCCTCATCCTATAAAGTGGCTAGCCCTGCCACCCATCAATAGTCACTTTCACCCTAAACAATAGTTTGCCCTGGTGACACCTAAAATCACCCTCACTGTAAAACCTAGCTAGCCCTGCCACCCCACTACAATTCCCCTAACACTAAACCCTGGCACCTATCTACAATCATTCTCACCCTAATCCTTGGCACCCATGTACAATCACACTCACCCTAATCCATGGCACCCACATACAATCACCCTCATCTTAATCCCTGTCACCCATCTACAATCAACCTCACCCTAAACACTGGCACCCATCTATAATCACCTCACCCTAAACCCTTGAACCCATCTACATTCATCCTCACCCTAAACCTGGCAACCATCTACAATCACACTCACCCTAAACCCTGGCACCCATCTACAATCACCCTCTCCCTGAACCCTAGCTCACCCTGGAACCCATCAATGATCACCCTTACCTGAAACAATAGCTAGCCCTGGCACCCATCTATACTCACCCTTACCCTAAATTCTATCTAGCCCTTTCACCCATCTACAATCTCCCTCACACTAAACCCCAGCACCCATCTACAATGACCCTCACCCTAAACCCTGGCACCCATCTACAATCACCTTCATCCTAAAACCTAGCTATCCTTGGCACTCATCTATATTCACCCTCACCCTAAAGCCTAGCTAGCCCTGGTGCCCATCTACAATCATGCTCACCCTAAATCCTAGCTAGCCGTGGCTCCCATCCACAATCACTTTATCCTAAACCCTAGCTTGCCCTGGCACCCATCTACAATCACCCTCACCCTAAACCCTGGCACCAATCTACAATCGCCCTCACCCTAATCCCTGGCACCCATCTACAATCACCCTCACCCTAAACCCTGGCACCCATTGTAATCACCCTTACCCTAAACCCTGGCAAACATCTACAATTACCCCCTTCCTCTCTAGTGGCAAAAGCCTTCTTCTGTCCCCTTAAGAAAATATGTTTGTCCTTGCTTTCCTTTGTATCCGCTTATTTACTGCCAGTGCATGGACTCTGTAGCACGGCATCTGTTGCCTAAGAGGAAAGCTCGGTTTCAACACAACCAGCAGTAAAATCTCAGGAGAGAGGAAAAGGAGTTGAGAAAACCACCTCCCCATCCCACCGTCCCCTCCAACAACGGTCTACCGTCCAAGCACAGCTTCAGCTGCATCTGACGAGCCACCTGGGTTTCGAAGCTGCGCTGTGGGTGAGACAAAGGAGTAGCAGAAAAGCGGGTGCAAAGCGCAGTCCGTGACTGAACATCTTGCAGGCCTCAGTCTGTTCAAGAAGCCTGGGTTTTGAGAAGCAAAGTTGAATGCCAGCACCATGGAGATGCATTTGTTTAAGATGAAGCTGCTGTGGTGGTTTCAGACAAAAGTGTGCAAGTCCGGATAGTCAGGTGTGAGGTTTCATGGGCCCTAGGCTGGGATTTAGTTCAGTTGGTAGAGTGCTGTTCTGCAGTCTCTGAGGCCCCAAGTTCAATTCCCAGCACCCAAAAATGGGAGAAGGACCTGGCAACCCACTCCCAAGGCAATCCAGAAAACCCTATGAGGGTCGCTATGAGTCAGACTCGACTGGACAGCACCTAACAATAACAACAACAGGTTGGGGGCAGGAAGAGGCAAGTGACATATCATGTAGGGATATGTAGGAAAGGAGTGCACAGTTCTGATAGGCTGGAAGAGCTGTGTCCAGCAGCATTCTGGGTAGTGTAGTCCAACTTCTGCCCTCAGAGCCCTTGCCAGACTTCTGCCCTCAGAGCTCTCACCTTAGGGACTCCTGGGAGCTGCAGCACAGAGCATTCTGGGTATTTTAGTCTGGACTTCCGCCCTCAGGGCCCTTGCCAAACTTCCACACTCAGAACCCTCCCCTCAGGGGCCCCTGGGAGCTGCAGCCCAGAGCATTCTGGGTAGTATAGCCCAGACTTCCACCCTCAGAGCTTTGCCAGACTAAACCCTAACTGGGTCTTTCACACAGCAGCACCCTAACTAAACCCTTGCTAGTCCAGGCACCAGGCAGCACCCTAACTAAACCCTAGCCCTGGCACCCATCTGGCACCAGCAGCACTGTATTCAAACCCTACTGAGGCCTGGTACCCAGAAGAACCCTAACTAAACACTACCTAGGCCTGGCACCCAGCAGCAACCTAACTAAACCCTAACCCTGGCCCAGGGACCCCAGGCATGGCTCAGAGGGCAGGGTCACATTGGGCAAGTGCCTGGGGAATGCAGGCAGGGATTGGGGTCCAGGCCATGGTGGGAGGGGACCCGGGAACCACAGCCAGTGTTCCAGGGGCCAAGCCATGGGCGGGCAGGCACCCAAGGACCCACTCAGGGTTAGGGGGCTGGACCATGGTGGCTGGGGACCCAGGGAACGAGGCAGGGATGGGGGGCCAAGCCATGGGTGGGTGGGGTCCTGGGGATCCCAGGCAGGGATTGAGGTGCTGGGCCAAGTGTGGGAGGAGTCCTGGGGAACCCAGGCAGGGGTCAGGGGACTGGGACACTGGTGGACGGTGACCCAGGGACCCTAGGCAGTGTTTGGGGGGCTGGACCATGGGTGTGTGGGGTCCCAGGAAACCCAGGCAGGGTTTGGGGAGCTAGGCTCTGGGTGAGCGCAGACCCGGGGACCACGACCCTGGTTCAGGGTTCCCAGCCATGGGTGGGTGGGGGCCCATGGATCCTGGGCCATGTTTGGGGGTGTGGGACATGGTGGGGGCTGCTGAGGGACCCCATGCCAGGTTTGGTGTGCAGGGCCTTGTTTGGGTAGCGGGGTGGGGATCCTGGGCCAGGTTAGGGTGGCTGGCCCACGAATGGGCAAGGGCCTGGGGATCCTGGGCCAGGTTCTGGGGGCTGGGCCATGGGAGTTGGTGGCCCCTGGAGCCCAGGCCTGGTTCAGGGTGCCGGGGAATGTGTGGTGCATTGCCAGGGGACCCCAGGCTGGGTTTGGTGTGCCTGGCCTCAGGTGGGTGCCCTGGGACCCAGGGCCAGGTTCAGGAGGCCTGGTCATGGGTGGGATCGGGACCGAGCACCCTGGCACTTGTTCTGGGTGCTGGGCCACAGGTAGGTGGGGGCCCGGGGATCCCAGGCTGAATTCTGAGGTCTGAGCCACAGATGGAGGGGTGTCCAGGACAGCAAGCCAGATTTGGGGGGTCAGGACAAAGGGGTGTGGAGGTCCGGGGACCCTGGGCCATATTTGAGGTGCTGGGCTTCTTGTGGGCAGGGGCCTAGGGACCCCGGCCAGAGTTTGGGGCACTGGGCCATGGTGAAGTGAGGCCCATGGGGCCCTGCCAGGGCTTGGGGATAGGGCCATTATGGAAGGGGGCCTGGGGACCCTGGCCTGGTTTTGGGGGGTGGGGCCATGGTGCATGGGGGCCCAGGGACACCTACCAGGGTTTGGGTGGTAGAGGCCTGGGGGGCTGCAGCCTGGAGACCCCTGGGCAATAGGTGGGAGGGTCCTTGGGACCCTGGGCATGATTTGGGGTTCCAGGCCATGTGTGGGAGGTAGCCTGGGGACTCCAGGGAGTGTCCCGGCAGGTGGGCCATGGGTGGGCAGGGCCCAAGTGACCACAGGCTATGTTTGGGGTGCTGGACAACAGGTGGGTGGGGATCCAGGGTCCCCAGCCCATGTTTGCAGTTTTGGGCCACAGGTGGGCGGGGGCCCAAGGACCCTGGGAAGGGTTTGGGATTCCTAGTCATGAGTGGGCAACGGCCTGGGGACCCTGGGGAGGGTTTGGGGTGCCAGGCCATGAGTGGGTAGGGTCCCAGGCACCCAGGGAAGGGTTCAGGAGGTCAGGCCATGGGTGGGCAGGTGCCTGGTGACCCCGGGCCAGGGTTGTGGGACCAGGCTATGGGTAAGCAGCAGCCCAGGGACCATGGGCCATGTTTGTGGTGCTAGGTCATGGGTGGGCATGGCCAGGGACCCTGGGCAGGGTTGGGGGGATGGGCCATGTGTGGGCAGGGGCACAGGGAACCTGGGCAGGATTTGCGGGGCCAGGCCACAGTGCAGTGGCACGTCGAAGAACCTGGGCTGTGTTCAGCGTGACATGCTGTGGGTGAGTGGCAGTCTGGGGATCCTGGGCCACATTTAGGGTGCCGGGCCTTGGGTGAGTGTGTACCCGGGGACCCCGACCAGGATTTGGGGGCCTGGGTCATGGTGGGTGGGGGCTTGGGTGGCCCAGCCAGAATTTAGGGGGCAGGGCCATTATGGATGGGGGCCCAGGGACAATGGCCAGGGTTTGGAGGGTGGGGCCAAAGTGGGCAGGGTCCTGGAGACACCAGCCAGTGTTCGGGGGCCTGAACCATGGTGGGTGGCGGCCGGGGAGTCCCAGCCAGTGTGTGGGGGGTTGGGACATGGTGGTCAGGGTCCCGTGACCCCGGCCAGTGTTCGGGGGGCTGGGCCATGGGTAGATAGGGTCCCAAGATCCCAAGTGAGGTTTTGGGGGCTGGGCCACTTGTGGGTGTGGTCCTGGGGACACTGGGCAGGTTTTGGGGGCCCAGACCATGGGTGGGAGGGGGCCTGGGGACCCCTGGCAGGGTTTGGGGTGCCAGGCTATGGGTGGGCGCAGGCCCAGGAACCATGGCCCTGGCTCAGGTCTCTGGGCCATGGGTGGGTGGGGTCCCGGGGATAACGGGCTAGGTTCAGGTGTCTGGGACATGGGTTGGGGGGTGCCCAGGAACCCTGGGCTGGGTTCAGTGTACCAAGACTTGGGGAGGGCCAGGGACCCTGGGACAGATTAGGGGAACCAGGCCACGAATGGATGAGGGCCTGGGGACCCTGGGCCAGAATCCAGGGGCTAGGCCACTAGGAGAGGAGGTGGCCCTGTGAACCCAGGCCATGTTCAGGGTGCCAGGGCTCTGATGGGGGGACCAGGGACTCTTGGCCAGGTTTGGTGGGACCCAGGGCCAGGTTTGGGGGTCTGAGACATGGGTGGGCGGGGACTGGGGACCCCGGGTATGTTTTGGGATGCTGGGCCACATGTGGGTGGGGGCATGGGGACCTCAGGCCGTGTTTGGGGTCCAGGCCATGGGTAGATGGAGACCCGTGGACACCAGGCAGGGTTTGTGGGGCTGGGCCACAGGTTGGCGGGGACCTGGGAGCCACGGGCAGTGTTTGGGGTGATGGGCCACAGGTTGGCGGGGGCCTAGGAACACCGGGCAGGTTTTGGGGGGTTGGGACACGTTTGGCAGGGGCCAAGGGACCCTGGGCATGTTTCCAGGGTCCCGGCCATGGGTGATCAGGGTCCCGGAACCCCAGGCAGGGTTTGAGGGCCAGAGCCATAGTGGGCAGGTGCCCTGGGATACTGTGCAGAGGTTGGGAGCTGGGCCATGGGTGGGCGGGGTCCCAGAGACCACAGGGAGGGTTCAGGGGCTCTGGCCAAGAGAGGGCAGGGGCTAGGGAACCCTGAGCAAGGTTCAGGGGGCCAGGCACAGTGGGGTAGAAGCCTGGGGACCCAGGACCAGGTTCAGGGGGCTGGGCTGTGGGTAGGCACGGGTCCAGGCAACCTGGGCCAGGTTTGGGGGTTGGGCCATGGTGGGAAGGGTTCCAGGGATCCTGGACAGGGTTCAGGGGGCGTGCCATGAGTTGTCAGGATCCCAGGGACTCTGGGCAGGTTTTGGGGTGCCAAGCCACAGGTTGGTCGTGTCCCCGTGACCCCAGGCAGGGTTTCGGGGACTGGGCCACAATTAGGTATGGCCCCAGGTACCATGTGCAGTGTTTGGGGTCCAGGACACTGGTGGTTGGGGGCCCGGGGACATTGTGCAGGGTTTGGGGGCTGGGCCAAGGGTGGGTGGGGGCCCAGGAACAAGAACAGGGTTCAGGGGGCCAGGACACTGGTGGGTGGGGCCCAGGGTCCTTTGGCAGGGATCAGGGGGCTGGGCCATGAGTGGGTGGTTGTGTGGTGACCCCACGCAGGGTTTGGGGGCCTGGGCCACAGGTAGGCAGGGGCCTGGGGTGCCTGGCCCCTGTTTGGAGGGCTGGGCCACTTGTGGGTGGGGTGCCAGGTCCCCAGGCAGGGTTTAGGGAGCTGGGCCACGTTTGGATGGTGTCCTGGGGAAAACGGGCAGGGATGAGGGGCCCAGTACACTGTTGGGCGTGGGTCTGGGGACCCTGAGAAGGGTTTCAGGGGGCTGGACCATGTTTGGGCAGGGGCCTGGGGACCACAGGCAGGGTTCGGGGGCCAGGCTATGGTTTGGCTCAGGCCCGGGGACCATGGCCCTGGTTTGGGATTCCAGGGCATGGGTGGTGGGGACTAGGCGTACCCAGCCTGGGTTCAGAGGGCAGGGCCATGGCTTGGCTGGGGCCTGGGGACTCCAACCCATGTTTGGGTGGGCCATAGGTGGATGTGGGCCCTGGAACCCAAGGTATTGTTTGGGGTCCAGGCCATGGGGGGGCAGGGACCCAGGGACCCCAGCTAGGGTTTGGGGGGCTGGGCCACAGTTGGGCGGGGCCCAGGGACCATGACCAGTGTTCGGGGCCCCCCGGCCATGGGTGGGTAGGGGCCTGGGGGCCTGGGCCATAGTTTGGGGGTCCAGGTCATGGGTAGGAGGGGGCCCAGGGACCCCAGCCAGGGTTTGGTGTTCTTGGCCATGGGTGGGGCCCCAGGGACCCCTGGCTGGGTTCAGGGTGCCTGGCCACAGGTTGGCAGTGGCCCAGGGAACCTGGGCCATGTTCAGGGGGCCAGGACATGGGTGGGCAGGGGCAGAGGGACACCAGGCCTGGTTCTGGGTTCCAGGCCCCGAGTGGGCGGGGGTCTGGGGACAGCAGACATGGTTTGGAGGTCTGGGCCATGGTTGGGTGGGGCCCGGGGACCCTGGAGAGGGTTCCTGGGTCTGGGCCACTGGTGGGTGGGGACCTCAGGAACCTGGGCAGTGTTTGGTGGCATGGGCCATGGTGGGCAGGTGCCTGGGGACCATGGCCATGTTTGGGGGACCTGGGCCAAAGTAGGCCTGGTCTCAGGGACTTCAGCCAGCTTTGGGGGGCCTGGCCATGGGTGGGAGCCTGGACCATGGAGGCTGTGGTTGCAGGAACCCTGGACAGGGTTCTGGGAGCTTTGGCCACAGAGGGTGGGGAGCCAGGGTCCCTGGCCACAGTTTGGTGTGCTGGTCCATGGTGGGCAGGGACCCAGGGACCCCGGCCATGGTTTGGGGGGCTGGGCCATGGTTGGCCATGGCCCTGGGGACCCAGTCATGGTTTTGGGGTGGGGCCATGGTAGGTGGGGCATGGGGTCCCCTGCTAGGTTTCAAGGGGCTGGGTAATGGGTGTTTGGGGGCCCAGGGACAATGACCAAGGATCTGGGGGCTTAGCCATAGTTGGATGGGGCTCCACAGATCCCAGGCCAGTGTTCAGAGCTCCAGGCCATGGGTGGGCATGGGGCCGAGGAACCTGACCAGTTTTCAGGGGTTGGGGACACAGCGCGCAGGGCCCCAGGGACCACAGGCAGGGTTCATGTGCCTGGGCCATGTGTGGTTGGGGGTCTGGGGAAACTGGGAAGGGTTTAGGGGGCTGGGCCATGAGTGGGTGGTGTCCCCATGGGCATGGCCTGGGTTCGGGGGCCAGGGCCATGGGTGGGTGGGGCCCAGGGACCCTGGACAGGGTTCATGGGGCCAGGCCATGGGCGGGCAGGGGCCTGGGGACCCTGGGCAGGGTTTGGGGTCCCAGGCCATGAGTAGGCAGGGGCCCAGGCACCCCAGGCAGGGTTCAGGGCCCAGGCCACAGGTGGCTGGGGGCTCTGGGACCATGGCTAGGATTTGTGGGGCCAGGTAATGGTTGCACGAGGGCCCAGGGACCCCAGCCAGTATTCTGGGTGCTGGGCCACAGGTATGCATGGAAGCAGGGTCCCTGGCCAGGTTTCTGGGTGCTGGGCACTTGTGGGCAGGAGTTTGGGGACTCTGGCTAGGGTTTGGGGTTTGGTTCAAGGTGTGCAGGGGCCTGGGGATTGTGGGCAGTGTTTAGGAGCTTGGACCACGAGTGTCCAGGGCCTGGGTATCCTGGCCATAGTTCATAGGGCCAGGCCATGGGTGGTAGGGCTTGGTGACCTTGGGCAGGGTATGTTGGGCCAGGGCATGGCTGGGCGGGAGCCTGGAGACCATGGCCAGCTTTCAGGCGGCCCAGCCAAGTGTGGGCAGGTGTTCAGGGAACCTGGCCAGGGTTTGGGGGGCCAGGCCACATGTGAGCGGGGGCCTGGGAACCCCAGGCTGTGTTTGGGGTGCCGGGACATGGGTAGGTAGCCCAATGGGGAACCTGGGCTATGTTCCGGGTGCTGGCCACGGGTGGGCAGGGGCCAGGGCACCCTGAGCTGGGTTCAGGTCTCTGTACCATGGGTTTGCGGGGGCCTGGGGACCCCAGAAAGGGTTCAGTGTTCTGGGACACAGGGGGATGTGGATGGGGGACCACAGGCAGGGTTCAGGGGCCCAGGCCATGGGTAGTAGGGGACCTGGGGACTGTGCTCAGTGTTTGGCGGCACATGCCATGGTAGGTGGGTGCCCAGGGACCCCAGCCAGATTTTGTGGGCTTGAGCCATGGTGGGCAGTGTCCCTGGGACCCCATCCAGGGTTCAGGGGTCCTTGGCCACAGAGGGTAGGGTCCCAGGAACCCCGGCCAGTGCCATGGAGGGTGGAGATCTGGGGCAGCAGGCCATGGTTTGGGGACTGGGTTATGGAAGGCAGAGCCTCAGGGACTCCAGCCAGGGTTTGGGGGTTCAGGGCCACGGTGGGTGGGTGCCTGGGGACCCCGGACAGTGTTCAGTGGGGCAGGACCACATTGGGCAGTGTCCCAGGACCCCAGCCAGGGTTTGGGTGTCTTGGCTATGGTGGGCGGGGCTTGGGGTCCTAGCCAGGCTTTGGGGTTTGGGCTATGGTTTGCAGGTGCCTCAGGACCCCAGCCATGTGTTAGGGGGCTGGGCCACAGGTGGCTGGATTCACAGGGATCCTGGCCAGGAACCCTGACAGGGGGGTGCCCAGGCCAGCTTGGGTCTGGAGTGCTGGTCCTGGAGGGTGGGTGCATGGGCCCATTCAAGGTTTGGGGTGCCGGGCCACTGGTGGGAGGGTGCCTGGGGATCCTGTCAAGGGTTCAGGATGACAGGCAACTGGTGGATGGAGTCTCGGGGTCCCTGGCCAGGGTTTGTGGTGCTGGGCCAAAGGTCAGCTAGGGCCTGGGGTCCCTGGCTAGGGTTCCAGTGGCCAGGTAATGGGTACTCAGACCTCAGGGACACCAGCCAGTTTTCTGGGGGCTGGGCCACAGGTGTGTGGGGGTCCAGGGCTCCCAGCCAGGGTTTGGGGTTTGGGCCATGATGGGCAGAGGCCCAGTGACCACAGGCAGGGGTCAGGGGGCTGGGCCAAAGGTGGGTGGGAACCCAGGGGCCATGGGCCAGTTTTGGGGGGCTGGGCCACAGGCAGGCAAGGCCCAAGGCTCCCGGGCCATGTTCGGGGGCCCCAGGCCATGTGTGGGCAGGAACCCAGGTACCCCAGGCCAAGTTCAGGGAGCCGGGCCACCAGTGTGTGGGTGCCTGGGGATACCAGCCACAGTTCATAGGGCCAGGCCATGGGTGGGCTGGGGTCCAGGTACCTGGCCAGTGTTCAGGGGGTCGGGCCATGGGTGGGTGGGGCCCCAGGGGCCCTGGCCAGAGTTCATTGGCCCGGCCCACCTCAGGGTGTGGGCCTGGGGACCAAGGCCAGGGATCAGGGGTCCAGCCAGAGGTGGGTAGGGGCCTGGGGACCCTGGCCAGTGTTTGGGGGACCAGGCCATGGGTGGGCAGGGGCCCAGGAACCCCAGCCAGGGATTGGGGGGCCCAGCCATGAGTGGGCAGGGGCCCAGGCCTGCTGGAGCTCGGTGTGCTGACCAAGGGTGGCTGGGTCCTGGGCCAGATTTGGCTCGGGGTCCTGGCCACAGTTGGTGGGGCCCACTCCAGCTGGTGCTTGGGGTGCTGGCCGTGGTCGCCGAGGGACCAGGCCAGCTGGGGCTCGGGGTGCCATGCCCGGTTGGTGGGGTCACGGTCCTCCTTGGGCTCGGGATCCTGACCTGGTCAGTGGGGGCCTGGGCCAGACGGGGATATTGGCACTGTTTGAAAGGGGCCCAGGCCAGCCGGGGCTTGGGGTGCCAGCCATGTTCGGTGAAGGCCTGGTTGAGCTGGAGCTCAGGGTGCCAGACACGGTAGGCAGGGGACCAGCCCAGCTGGGCTTCAGGGTGCCGGGCCCAGTAGGTGGGGGCCTGGGCCAGCAGGGTTTCTGGGTGCCAGCCATGGTCGACAGGTGCCAAGGCCATCCATGGCTCAGGGTACTTACCACAGTTGGTGGGGGCCCAGGCCAGTCCAGGCTCATGTTGCCAGCACTGGGCTTTGGGGGCCCAGGCCAGGCAGGGCTGGAAGAGCCAGCACCAGTCAGCAAGGGCCCAGCCCAGCTGGGACTTGGTGTGCTGACCATGGTCAGAGGGGCCCTGGTCCAGCTGGGGCTCAGGGTGCTGGATGCCATCAGTGGGGGCCAGGGACAGCCAGGGCTCAGGGTACCCACCCTGGTCGGTGGGGGCCAGGCCAGGTGGGGCTCATGGTGCTGGAAATGGTGGGCGGGGGCCCAGGCCAGCTGAGGCTTGAGCTGTCAGTCACTGTCAGCAGGGTCCTGACCCAGGTGGGGCTCAGGGTGCAGGCCAGTCAGTGGGGGCCCGTGCCAGCCACAGCTCAAGGTGCTGGCCCTGGTCGGAGGGGGCCCAGGCCAGCGGGGGCTCGGGGTGGCAGCCACGGTAGGCAGAGTCTGGGCCAGCAGAAGTCAGGATGCCAGCTATAGGAGGTGGGGGCCTGGGCCAGCTGGTGCTTGGGGTGCCAGCCATGGTTGGTGTCAGGGGTGGGGACTTGGGTCAGCAGGGGATTGCTGTGGCAGCAGAGCGTGGTGGGGGTCTGGACAAGCTGGGGCTCAGGTTGCCTGCCATGGTGCAGGGGTCTGGGCCAACCAGGGCTTTGGGTTCTGGCCATGGTTGGTGGGGAACTGGTCCAGCAGGTGGTTTGAGGTGCTGGCCACTGTAGGTGGGGGCCTGGGCCAGATGGAGCTCGGTGTGCCAGCCACGGTCATTGGGGGCCTGAAACAGCCGGTGCTCTGGGTGCCTGCCCCAGTTGGTGGAGGACTGGGTCAGCCAGGGCTCAGGGTGCCAGTCCCCTCTCAGTGGGAGCCAGGACCACATGGGGCTTGGGGTGCTGCTGGGGATTTTTAAAATCTACCCCATAACTAGGGTCCCTCATAATAGCCTGAGGGGTTGACCCCTAATTGACCCCAGGGCCACATCTTACTCACTCACACCTGCCCCTCCCATCGAGTGAGCAAAGATGGTGCCTGACCAGCCTGGTCTGCCTTAACTACTTTAATCCTGATTGGCTATCCTTGGCATTTTCGTTAGATAACTACCTACCTGGCAGGTATGTCAGTTTATCTGCAGTACCTGTCAGGTGTGTGCCCTGATTGGCTAATCCCAGTCACGTGCCCCTCTGGGACCCTATATAAGCAGGAATCCTGGACCCCCTTCACCTCTACTACTTCTCCCTACCCCACCACCACTTCTGACCATCCCTCAACTGCCAGCTGAACCCCATCACCTCAACCAGTGCTCCCTATTCCAGCAGACTCTTCAAGCAAGCTGACACGGTCAAGACCAGGGGCCCCGAAGCACCGAAGGCTACAATCAAGCCATGAAGAGCCTCACAATTCCTCCCATCCCTGGGAAGGAGGAAGGCAGAGAAGGCGAGCTGCGAGAGTCAAGACCAACTGACCTCAAGCCCAATGGAACACCGGCTGCTGTAGCTGTGCCTTTAAGGCTGACCTGTTCCAGCACTCAGCCTGTAGCATTCCATGCTGCAGGCTTAGAGTCAGCACTTATAGCACTTGCTTAGGGGTTGCTTGCTTGTTGCACCCCACTTGGGGAGCACCCAATAAAACTTCCTTTCCTGTTTTTCCATTGAAGGTCCACCAAGGTCCTTCACTGGCGCCACTGGCCATAACACCAACCCAGTTCAGTGGGTCCCCGATACCCACGTGGTGTCTGGGCAAGGTTCTGACCTCTGCTGGGCCTGAACTGAACCCTGACAGGGGGTGCCCAGGCTAGTTTGGGTCTGGAGTGCTGGTCCTGGAGGGTGGGTGCATGGGCCCATTCAGGGTCTGGGGAGCTGGTCCCAGAGGCAGGGGGTCCTGCATAGCCGGATTCGATGGTGTAAGCCCCAGGGGTCAGGGGCCTGGGCCAGCCATGGTCTGGGGAGCCAGCCCTGGGGAAGGAGCTCCAGGCCAGATGTAGTTCAGGGTGCTGGCCTGGAAGGGCAGGTGTCTGGACCAGCCAGG
The DNA here is from genome assembly GCA_007922755.1 of Pedetes capensis. Taxonomy (NCBI): domain Eukaryota; kingdom Metazoa; phylum Chordata; class Mammalia; order Rodentia; family Pedetidae; genus Pedetes; species Pedetes capensis. Next base: position 12,376 of record VMDO01028751.1, read on the forward strand.
ATTCTGGGTGCTGGCCCTGGTGGGTGGGGGCCTAGGTCAGCTGGGGTTTAGGGTGCTGCCCATGGTAGGTGGGAGCACAGGCCAGCCGGGATTCAGGGTGTTGGCCATGGTATATGGGTACCTGGGCCAGCTGGGGTTCAGGGTGCCAGCCTTGGTAGGCAGGGGCCCGGGCCAATTGGGTTTCAGGGTGCCGGCCATGATAGGCAGGGGCCTGGGCCAGCTGAGGTTTGGGTTGCTGGCCCCAATATGTGGGGACCTGGCCCAGCCAGGGTTTGGGGTGTGGGCTTCGGTAAGCAGGGGCTCTGCACAGCTGGGGTTTGTGGTGCAGGCTATGGTAGGCAGGGTCCTTGGCCAGCCAGGACTTGAGGTGTGATCCAAGGTAGGTGGGGCTCTGGGCAAGCTGGGGTTTGGGGTGTGGGCCATGGATGGCAGGGGCCCAGGTCAGCAGGGGTCTGGGTGCCTACCACATTAGGTGGGGGCCTGGGCCAGCCAGAGTCCAGGTTGCTGGCACTAGTGGGTGGGGGCTGGGCCAACATGGGTCCAGGTGCCTGACACAGATGACAGGGTAATGGGCCACCTGGGGTTTGGGGTCCTGGCCCCAGTGGGTGGGGCTCAGGGCACCCAGGGTTTGGGGTGACAGCCCTGGTAAGCAGGGGCTGGGGTCAGCCAAGGTTTGTGGTGCTGGCTCCAGTAGGTGGGGATATGGGCCAGCTGACATTTGGGGTGCTGGCCCTGGTATGCAGAGGCCCAGGCAAGCCAGGGTTCTGGGTGCTGGACCTGGGATGTGGGGGCCTGGGGCAGCTGGGGTTTGGGGTGCCAGCCTGGTAGGCAGGGGCCTGGGCCAGCCAGAGTTTGGGGTGTGGGCCCTGGTAGGTGGGTGCCTGGGCCAGATGGTGTTTGGGGTTTGGGCCCTGGTAGGCTGTAGCCTGGGCCAGCTGGGTTTTGGGGTGCAGGCTTTGGTAGGCAGTGGCCCAAGCCAGCTGTTGATTGGGGTGTGGGCCAAGGTAGGTGGGGGCCCAGGCCAGCTGGGATTCAAGGAGTGGGCCCTGTTAGGCAGAGACCTGGGCCACCCAGTGTTTGGGGTGCCATCCTTGGTGGGCAGGTACCTGGGCCAGCCATCATTCAGGATGCTGGCAACGGTGGGGAGGGGCCTGGGTCATCCAGGGTCCAGAGTGCCTGTCCTGGGGGCAGGGGCAGGGACCAGCCATGGTTGGGGTACCAGTTGCTGTGGGTGGGGTCCCAGTCCAACCAGGGTCCGGGGTGCCAAACATAGTGGGCCGGGGCTCAAAACAGATGGGGTATTGCTTGCCAGCCCTGTTGGATTGCCCCCTGGGCCAGCCAGGGTCCGGGGTGCTGGTTCTGGGGGTGGGGGCATGGGCCAGATGGGGATCAGGGTGCTGCTCATTGTAGTCAGGGCCCAGGGCCAGCCAGGTATCTGGGGTGCTGGCCATGGTAGGCAGGGGCACTGGTAAGCCAGGGTTCTGGGTGCTGGTCATGGTAGGCGGGGGCCTGGGCCACTCCTTGTTAGGGGTGCTGGCCCCCGTACACAGGGGTTCATGCCAGACGGGGTTCAGGGTGCTGGCCACAGGATGCGGGGGCTGGAGCAAGCTGGGGTTAGGGGTCCCAGCCCCAGTGGGTGGGGACCTGGGCCACCCATGGTTTGGGGTGCCTGCCTCCGTAGGATGGGATCAGGCCCACGCAGGGTACGGGGTACAGGCCCCAGTGGATGAGGGACCGGGCCACCCATGGTCTTGGGTGCCAGCCCTGGTGGGAGGGGGCCCAGGCCACCCAAGGTTCAGGGTGCTGGCCTTGGTGGGCAGGGGCCCTGGTATTCTGGGTGCCAGCCCCGGTACACAGGGACCCAAGCCATCCAGGGCTCAGGGTGTTGGCCATGGTAGGCAGGGGCCAGGGCCAGCCAGGATTCCAGGTGCCAGCCATGGTAGGCATGGGCCTGGGCCAACCAGGGTTTGGGGTGCTGGCCATTGTAGGCTGGGGCTCAGGCCAGTGGGTGTTCAGGGTGCTGACTATGATAGGCAGGGCTTTGGGCCAATTGGTCTGGTCCCACAGGGCAGGGGCATGTGCCACCCATGGTCCGGGTTGCCAGCCCCAGTGGGTGGGGGCCCAGACCAGCCAGATCCCAGGGGGCAGGAGTCTGGGCTAGAGGGGGTTCAGGGTGCTGGCCCAGATGGGCGAGTGCCCAGGCCAGCCAGGTTTCAGGGTGCTGGCCTTGGTGGGTGGGGGATCAAGCCAGCCAGGGTTTGGAGTGATGGCCATGGTAGGTGATAGCATGGGACAGCCAGGGTGCAGGGTGTCAGCCATGGTAGGTGGGGTCCTAGGCCAGCTGGGGTTTGGGGTGCTGGCATTGGTAGGTGGGGGCCCAGGCCAAACAGGATTCAGGGTGCTGGCCATGATATGTGGGGGCTCAGGCCAGCTGGGATTTGGGGTATGGGCCCCAATATGCGGTGGCCTGGCCACCCAGGGTCTGGTGTGCAGTCCCCGGTGGGAGGGGTCCCCAGCCACCTGGGGCTCAGGGTGCTGGCTTTGGTAGGTGGGGGCCCAGGCCACCTGGACTCCAGGGTTCTGGGCCCAGTGGGCTGGGGCCCTAGCCACACAGGTTATGAGGTTCCAGACCCAGTGGGAGGGGGCCTGGTCCACCTGTGCTACAGGGCAATGGCCCCATGTGTGGGGGCCCAGACCACCTGGTGTTTGGGGTGCCAGCCCTGGTGGGTGGGGGCCCAGGCCACCTGGGGATCAGTGGGAGCCCATGCCAGCCATGTTTCAGGGTGCTGGCCTCGGTGGGCAGGGTCCCTGGCAAGCTGGGGTTCTGAGTGCCATCCCTGGTATGTAGGGGCTCAGGCCAGCAGGGGTTCAGGGTGCCAGCCATGGAAGGCAGGGGCCGGGGCCAGCCAGGAGTCAGGGTGTGGGCTTTGGAAGGCAGGAGCCTGGGCCAGCTGGGGTTTGGTTTGTGGGTTCTGGTAGGCAGTGGCCTGGGTCAGCCAGGGTTCAGGGTTCCGGCCGAGGTAGAAGGGGACACAGGACAGTGGTGCAGGCCATGAGAGTTGGGGGCCTGGGCCAGCTGTGGTCTGGACTGCCAACCACATTAGGCAGGGGCCTGGGCCAGCCAGGGTCCATGTGGCCAGCCCTGTGGGGTAGGGGCCTGGACCACCCTGGATCCAGGAGCCTTACCCAGATGATGGCAGAATGGGGTTTGGGGTTCTGGCCCCAGTGGGCAGGGGACCAGGCCACCTGGGGTTTGGGGTGCCAGCCCTCATAGGCAGGGCCCAGGTTCAGCCAGGGTTTGGGGTATTGGCCGTCATAGGCAGGGATAAGGACCAGACGGGGTTTGGGGTACAGGCCATGGTTGGTATGGGCCCCTGGCCAGCCAAGGTTCAGGTTGTAGGCAGGGGCCCCAGCCAGCCAGTGTTCTGGTCCCAACTATGGTTGGCAGGGTCCCGGGCTGGTTAGTCTGGTTCTACTGGGCGGGGGCCTGCACCACCTGTTTTCCAGGGTGCCAGCACCAGTGGGTGGGGGCCTGGGCAAGCTGGGGTTTGGGGTGCCAGCCCTGGTAGATGGGGGCCTGGGCCAGCTGGGTTTAGGGGTGCCAACCATGATAGGCAGTGGCCCAGGTCAGCCAGAGTTCAGGGTGAAGGCCCCAGTATTGGGGACCAGAGCCAGTTGGGGATCAGGGTGCCAGCCATGATAGTTGGGGTCCAGGGCCAGCCAGGTTACAGGTTGCCAGCCATGGTAGGCAGGGGCCCTGGGAACCTGAGGTTTGGAGTCTTGGCCATGGTAGGCGGGGGCCAGGGCCACCTGTGGTTCAGGGTTCTGGCCCCGGTAAGCAGGGGCTTGGGCTAGCTGGTTGGGGTGTTAGACCTGGTAGGTGCTGGCCTGGGCAAGCTAGGGTTTGGGGTTCTGGCCCTGGTGGGCAGGGCACCAAGTCATATGGGGTAAGGGGTTCAGGCCCTAGTGGGTGAGGGCCCTGACCACCCAGGGCTAAGGGTGCCAGCTCCAGTGGGTGGGAGCCTGGGTCAACCCTGGTCCAGGGTGCCAGCCTCAGTGTCTGGAGGTCCTGGGACAGCCTAGGTCCATGGTGCTGGCCCTGGAGGCAGGGGCCCAGGCCATGCATGGTCTGGGGTACGGGCCTGGTGGGCAGGGGTCCAGGCCACCTGGGGTCCAGGGTGCTGGCCCCAGTGGTTGCATCCTAGGTCCCCTGGGGTCTGGAGTGACAGCCCCGGTGGGCAGGGGCCCGGGTCACCCTTGGTTCAGGGTGCTGGTCCCAGTGGGCAGGGTCCTGAGCCAGCCAAGGTTTGGGGTGCCACCTCTGGTGGGTGGGGGCCTGGGCCACCTTTGCTCCACTGTGCTGGCCCCAGAGGGCAGGTCCTGGGCCACCCAGGGTTTGGGGTGACGGCCCTGGTGGGTAGGGGCTCAGGCAACCTGGGTTTCATGGTGCCGCCCCTGGTGGGAGGGGGCCTGGGTCTCCTGGGGATTGGGGTGGTGGCCATGGTGTTCAGGGTCACAGGCCAGCTGGGGTTCAGGGTGCCAGCCCTGGTGGGCAGGGACCCGGGCTGGCTAGGGTTCAAGATGCTGGCCCCGGTATGCGGGGGCCCTTGCCAGGTGGGATTTAGGATGGTGTCCCTTGTAGGTGGGAGCCCAGGCAGGCTGGGGGTTTGGGATGCTGGTCCCAGGAGGCAAAGGCAAAGGCCAGCCAGGGATCAGGGTGCTGGCCATGGTGGGGCCCGGGACACCCAGGGTCCTATCTGCCGGCCCCAGTGGGTGGGGGTCCGGGCCACGTGGGGTCCATGCTGTGGGGCCCAGTTGTCGGAGTCCCGGGCCACCCAGGGTCCAGGGTTCTGTGCCCAGTGGGCGGGGGCATAGGCCACCCAGGGTCTGGGGCCCACACCCCAAACCATGGCTGCCCCTGGCACCTTCCTATCTTGACCTGCACCCCAAAACCTGGCTGGTCTTGGCACCTGCCTACATCAGCCAGGCACCACAAACCCTGGCTTGCCCTGGCACCCACCTACCATGGCTGGCACCCTGAAACTTGCCTGGCCCTGGCACCCACCTACATGGTCAGCACCCTGAATCCCAGCTGACCCAGGCCCCCACATACCATGGCCCACACCCAGATCCTGGCCTGCCTGAGCCCCTGCCTACCATGGCTTGCACCTCAGATCTCGGTTGTCCCGGGACCCAACATACCATGCCCAACACCCCAATCTCAGCTGGCCCGGGCCCCTGCCTACTAAGGCCTGCACCCCAAACTGCTTACCATGGCTGGCACCCAGTACCCTGGCTGGCCCAGGCACCTGCCTACCATGGCCTGCACCCCAAACCCTGGCTGGCCTACTGTGGCCAAACCCAGAATCCTGGCTGGCCCTGGCACCCGCCTATCACAGTCCACAACCTGAACCCTGGCTGGCCCTGGAACCCACCTACAGTGTTCCACACCCCAAACCATGGCTAGCCATGGCACCTGCCTACTATGGCCGGCACCCCATAACTTGGCTGACCCTGGCACCCACCTACCATGGCCAGCACCCCGAACCCCAGCTGACCTGGGACCCTGCCTACCATGGCCTGTACCCTGAACCCCTTCTGGCCTGGGCCCCCACATACAATGACTGGCACCCAAGACCAGGGCTGGCCCTGGACCCACCTACTATGGATGGCACCCCAGACCCTGGCTGGTGCTGGCACCCATCTACCATTGCTGACACCCCGAACCCTGGCTGACCCTGGTACCCACATACCATGGCCCACAGGCCAACATTGGCTGGCCCTGGGACCAGTCTAATGTGGCCCGCACCCCAAACATTGGCTGGCCCTGGTACCAGCCTATCACAACTGGCACCTCTAACCCTGGCTGGCCCTGGAATCTGCTTACCATGGCCGGCACCCCAGATCCTGGCTGGCTTGGGCCCCTGCCTTCCATGACAGACACCCCAGACCCCAGCTGACCCGTGTCCCCACCTACCATGGCCAACACCCCAGACTCAAGCTGGCCGGGGTCCCAGCCTACCATGGCCAGTACCCCAGAAATGGGTTGACCAGGGCCCCTGCCTACCATGGCCTGCACCACAAAACCAGGCTGGCTCAGGCCCCAGAGTACCATGGCTGGCACACTGAACCCCAGCTGGGCTGGGTCCCTGACTACCATGGCTGGCACCCCAAACCCTGGCTGGACCAGGACCCCACCTACCACAGCCAGCACACCAAGCCCCAGCTGGCCTGGGTCCCCACCTACCATGTCTGGCACCCCAGATCCTGCCTGGCCTGGGCCCCTGCCTACTGTGCCCAGAACCTCAAACCCTGGCTGGCCCTAAAACCTGCATAGCATGGCTGGCACCCCAAACCCTGACTGGCTCTGGAACCCACCTTCTGTGGCTCACACCCCAAATAATGGCTGGCCCTGGCACCTGCCTAGAATGGCTGGCACCCTGAACCATGGTTTGCCATGGCACTTGCCTACTATGCTGGCACCCTGACCACTGGCTGGACCTGGCACCCACCTTCCACAGCCCACATCCCGACAACTTGATGGCCCTGACACCCACCTACAGTGGCCCAATCCTGAACCCTGGCTGGCCCTGGCATCCACCTACCACAGCTGGCTCCCCAAACCCTGGCTGGCCTTGGCACCTGCTTACCACACACAGCAAACAGAACCCTGGCTTGCCCTGACCCCTAACTACCACGGCTGGCACCCCAAATCCTGGCTGACTCTGGCACCCACCTTCCACAGCCCACACCCCGACCCATTTTTGGCCCTCGCACTACCTACTGTGGACAGCACCCTGATCCCAGGCTGGCCCTGTCACTAGCCTACTGGGGCTGGTACCCTGAACCCTGGCAGGCCCTGGCACTTGATACCATGGACAGAACGCCAATCCCTGGCTGGCCTTGATACATACCTTCCATGGCCAGCACCACGAACCACAGCTGGCCCTGGGCCCCGCCTACCAAGGCTGGCATCTTGAACCTTGGCTTCCCTGGGCCCCTGCCTACCATTGCCAGCACCCTGAACCCTGGTTGGCCTGGACCCTATTACCATGTTCCGGACCCCAAAACCTGGCTGGCCTGGTCCCTGCTTACCATGGCCTGCACTCTGAACTCTGGTTGGCTTGGGCCCCTGCCTACTGTGGCCTACCATGACCCACAACCCGAACCCTGGCTAGCCCTGGCACCCAACTACCATGGCCCACAACCCAAACCCTGGCTTGCCCTGGCATTCGCCTACCACGGCCAGCAACCTGAGCCCTGGCTGGACCTGGCACCCACCTTCCATGGCCTGCAACCTGAAAACTTGATGGCCCTGACACCCACCTACCATGGCCCAAACCCTGAACACTGGCTAGCCCTGGCACCAGCCTACCATGGCTGGCACCCCAAATCTTGCTGGTCCTGGCACCCATCTACCATGGCCCATACTGCAAACCCTGGCTGGCCCTTGCACCTGCCTACCTTAGCCCACACACCAAACCTTGGCTGGCCCTGACAACTGCCTACCACGGCTGGCACACTGAACCCTGGCTGGTCCTAGCATCCACCTACCACAACCAGCACCCCAAACTCTGGCTAGCCTTGGCACCTGCTTACCACTTGCCTACATGCCCAGCAACCAGAACCCTGGTTTGTCCTGGTCCCTGGCTACCAGGGCTGGCACCCCGAACCCTGGCTGGCCCTGGCACTCACATATGTTGGCCCACTCCCCGAACACTGGCAGGCCCTGGAACCTGCCTTCCATGGCCCGCACCCTGGCCCCTTTATGACCCTTGCACCCACCTACTGTAGATGGTACCTGGATCCCTGGCTGGCCCTGTCACCCACCTTGGCCACATCCATGAAAACTGGCTGGCCCTGCCACATGCCTACTGTGGCTGGCACCTTGAGCCATGGCTGGCCCTGGCACCTTCCTACCATGACTGTCACCCCAAACTCTGGATGTCCCTGGCACCCACCCACCATGGCCAGCACCCTGACCCAGGTGGGCCATTTCACCTGACTACCATGCCCAGCACCCTGAACCCTGGGTGGCACTGACACCTGCCTACCATGGCCTGCACCCTGAATACCTGCTGGCCCTGACACCTGTCTACTGTGGCTGCCATCCCTAAACCTAGCTGGCCCGGGACCGGCTTATCGTGGTCAGCATCCCAAACCCTGGCTGGACCTGGCACTCACATACCACGGCCAGCACCATGAACTCTGGCTGTCCTTGATACTCTCCTACCACAGCCCCTACCATGAAACCTGACTGGCCCTGTCACCTGCCAACCTGGCCAGCAGCCCAAACCCTGGCTGGCCCTGGCACCCACTGTGGCTGGCACCCCAAACCCTGGTTGACTCTTGCAACCACCTACCTTGGCCAGCACTCCAAACATTGACTGGCCCTGGAACCTGCATACCGTGAGCGGCACCCCAAACCCTGGCTTGCCGTGGCACCCACTAACTGTGGCAGGCATCCTGAAACTTTGCCATCCCTGGCACCTGCCACCATGGCCATCACGCTGAACCCTGGCTGGCCCAGGTACCTGCCTACCATGGCTGGCACTGTGAATTCTGGCTGGCCCGGGTTCCCTCTTACAGTGGATGGCACTCGAACCCTGGCTGGCCCTGGCACCCATCTACCATGGATGGTACCCTGAGCCCTGCCCTGCCCTGCCAAGGACCTGCCATGCCTGACATCTGTACCCTGCTTGCCCCTGGCACCCCATACTGTGGCCTGCACCCCAAACCCCACCTGTCCTGAGCACCCACCTACCACATCCGGCACCCAGAATCCTGGCTGGCCCTGGTACCTGCCTACCATGACTGGCATACAGAACACTGGCTGGCCCAGGCACCCGCCTACGGTGGCTGGCACCCAGAACCATGGCTGGCCCTGTCATCCTCCTATTGTGGCTGGAACCACGAAACATGTCTGGCCCTGGCACCCTCCTATGGTGGCCAGCACCCTGAACCATGGCTATCCCTGGCACCCACCAACTCTGGCTGGCATGAAAAACCCTGTCTGGTCCAGGCAGCTGACTTCCATGGCTGGCAGCATGAACTGTGGCTGACATGGACTCCCATGTACTGTGGCCAGCACCCCAAACCCAGGCAGGCCCGGGATCCCACATACCATGGCCAGTAGCCTGTACCCTGTCTGGCCCTGGCACCTATACCTACCATGGCAGGCACCCTGAAACCTGGCTGGCCCTGGAACCCACCTTCCATGCCCAGCACAGAAAACCCTGGCTAACCCTGGTACCTGCCCACCACAGCTAGCACCACGAACCCTGGCTGGCCCTGCACCACCTACCAAGCCTCACACACTGTACCCTAGCTGCCCCTGGCTCTGGCCTACTGTGGCCAGCACTCTGAATGCTAGAAGGCCCTGGCCCTCAGCCACCATGGCCTGCACCCCAAACCCTGGCTGGCCTGGGCAACTGTGTACTATGGCTGGCACACTGAACCCTGGCTGGCCAGGGCACCTGCATATCATGGCCAGGAACCAGAACACTGGCTGGCCCTGGCATCCCCCTATTATGGTTGGTGCCCAGAACCCTGGCTGGCCCTCTCACCAGCCTACAGTAGCCAGCCCACTGAATCCTGGCTGGCCAGGGCACCTGTGTACCATGGCCACCACCCTGAACCCTGGCTGGCCCTGGCTCCCACCTACAGGGCCCAGCACCCTGAACACAAGCTGGCCTGGGCACCCGCTTATCATGACTGGCACCCCAAACCCTGGTTGGCCCAGGCCCACTCCTACCACGGCCAGCATCCTGAACCATGGCTGGTCCTGGCACCTGCCTACAACTCCCAGCACCCCAAGCCCTGGATGGCCCTGCTACCCACCTACCATGACAAGCATGTTGAATCCTGGCTGACCCTAGAACCCAACTACCATGTCTCGCACCCAGAACGCTGGCTGACCCTTGTGTGGGCCTACCACAGCTGGCACCCCAATCCTTGGCTGGTCCTGGCACCTACTACCATGGCTGGCACCCTGAAACCTGACTGGCCCTGAGACCCATCTATGGTGGCCCACATCCCAAACCATGGCTGGCCCTGACACCCACCTACTGAGGCCAGCATCCCCCAAAATTTCTGGCCCTGGCACCATCCTACCATGGCCAATAACCCTTAACCCTGTCCGGCCCTGGCACATACCTTCCATGTCCAGCACCCCAAACCCTGGCTGGCCCTGGCACCAGCCTACCATGGCCAGCACCCCAAACAAAGGCTGGCCCTGGCTTCCATCTATGGTGGCCTGCACCCCGAATTCTGGTTAGTTCTGGCACCTGCCTACCATGGCTCCCACCACGTACTGTGGCTGGACCTGGCACCTGTCTACCATTGCTAGCACCCCAAATCTGGCTGGCCATGGAAACAGCCAACCATGTCCTGAACCCCAAAACCTGGCTGACATGGGCATCCACCCACCATGGCCTGCACCCTGAACTGTGGCTGGTCCAGGCACTCGCCTACATTGGCTGGCAACCCAAACCATGGCTGGCACCACCAGCTGCCTACTGTGTGCTGCACCCCAATCCCTGGCTGGTCCAGGCACAGGCCTACCAAATCCAGCACCCTGAAACATGACTGGCCCTGGAACCTACCTTCTGCTGTCAGCACCCCGAACCCTGGCTGGCCCAGACACCCACCAACCATGGCCCAAACCCTGAACCATTGCAGGCCCTGGGGCCCATTTACCATGAATGGCACCCTGAAACCTTGCTGGCCCTGTCACCAGTCTACTATGGCCAGCACCCTGAATCCTGGCTGGTTCTGGGACCCATCTACTGTTGACAACATGCCAAACCCTGGATTGCCATGGTACCTGCCTACCACAGCCAGCACACAGAACACTGGATGGCCCAGGCACCCGCCTACCATGGGCGACACCCTGAACCTTGACAGTTGTTGTTGTTGTTGTTGTTGTTGTTAGGTGCCGTCGAGTCGAGTCCGACTCATAGCGACCCTATGTACAGCAGATCAAAACACTTGCCGATTCTGTGCCAGGCAAACCATCTTATTTATGTTTAAGCCCATTGTTGCAGACACTGTGTTAATCCATCTGGTGGAGGGTTTTCCTCTTTTCCGTTGACCTGCCACTCTTCCAAAC